>BKZX01026311.1:37076-69922 GCA_014362285.1 Fagus crenata | reverse complement strand
GACTCTTCCTCCCAAATTTATCAAGTCCGACACCCACATGGTGCACGCTATGAAAGAAGGTCGTCAAGACTCCTCCTGAATTTATCAATTTAAGCATCCATGTGGTGCAGTTTATGCAAGAAGGTCGTCAAGAAACTTCCTTCCGAATTTATCAATTTAAGCATCCATGTGGTGTAGTTTATGAAAGAAGGTCGTCAAGAAGACTCCTGAATTTATCAATTTAAGCATCCATGTGGTGTAGTTTATGCAAGAAGGTCGTCAAGAAATTCCCTTCCAAATTTATCAATTTAAGCATCCACGTAGTGCCGTGTATGAAGGAAGGTCGTCAAGAAGATTTCTTTCGAGTTTATCAAGATTAAACAGTGCAAGAAGAATAATTCAAGGACAAAATCACAAAGACAACTAGCATATAAGTGATGGTCGAGTCACACCCCTTCCACAAGGAGTAAACATAACTCGCATCACGAAGTTTTTGTTTACAAAAGCTTGAGTCACACCCCTTCCACAAGGAGTAAACATGACTCCAGTCGAGAGGTTTTTGTCTACAAAAGCGTGGGTCACACCCCTTCCAGAAGGAGTAAACATGACCCCAGTCAGTACAACATTGTTTATCAAAAGAAAAGCCAAGATGGCAGCATTTGCAAACTAATTGTATCTACAAAGACATAATTACTTAAACTAAGACATAGAGCCTACTAAGCTTCATCACCAGCTGGCGGGGAATCAGTCTGATCGTCCACGGAAACAGCCTGGCCACCAACAGGACCAACCGCCGAGTCATCTCCTTGAGGGCCATCTGGGGTACTGGAAGGGACGTCAGATGGGGTAGCCACACGCTCCTTCGACTGAACCACGTCTTCTCCCTCTTCATCCTCACTGCCTTCCTCCACGGCCGTTGTCTCCTCATCATCAAAAATCTTTACTATAGACCAATCCTGAACATCCCCAAAGGCAAGAGCGGCCCTCTTCCTGAAATGTTCAAAACCGGTAACATAGTAGCGACGGGTCGCCTCTTGGAAATCTTCAGAAGCCTTGAAATCTATGACGGCCGTCTCCTTTGCATCTGAGATCTCTCCTTGAAGAGCCTCAGTCTTGTGCAATAGCTCGTCACGGCCCGTCTCCAAAGCAGAAATGAGCTCGTCCTTCCTTTTGACGTCGCCTTCCAGCTGCTTTACTTGGCTCCTCAAACTCCCCTTCTCGGCCTTGAGACCCTCTTCCGCCTTCTTGTGAGCTTGAGCCTGAGCCGTAGCCTCTTCTAGATTCGCTTTAAGCTTTTTCAGTTCGCTCCCTGATGAACGGAGCCTATTACCCACTACAAACATCTGTCCTATAGCCTGGATGTTGAGAAAAGGGTCAAAAGAAAGTAATATTCTCACAAGTAATCGAAAAGAAAAATCATAAAGGAAGAGCCGACCTTCAATGAGTCTTGAATTGACATACGGAGAAGGTCCATGTTGTCAATCAGGTCGTATAGCTCCAGGTCAACCTTCTCATACATCTTAGCCACCTTGTCCATTGCCCTGGACGAGCTACTGTAAATGGTAGGGACGATATCGCCAGAAGCTGCCCCCTGTCCTTTTGATGTCACCGGGGAAGGGGGGGCTTCACGATAAACATGAACCTTTTTCAGGTGTCTTGACCTTGGTAGGAATGAGAGGCTTATCCTGATAACCACCTTTCTTAGTGCTTTGTCCTTTCTCAATAACAACCTTCTTCCCAGACTTCGCCTTTTTGGAAAAAAGTGCACTGGCGTCAGGAAGGTCTTCCAAATTTTGTGCCACCTCCCTCAAGCGTTTACGCTCCGCCCTGGTCGTCATTCCTGCAAATATGGAAGGAAGTCAAACAAGAACCAGGCAAAGAAAAACACGAATATTTCAGAAGGAAGTCACTCACTTTGTTGATAAGCTTTGATCGCTTTCTTCACCTCAGGACTGGGCTCAGGACCCAAGGACCACTCAGCCAAAGTAAATGGTGAGAGAAGGTCAACTAGTCTCACTAGCTTTTCCTTCTGATATTCTACAACCCTCAAAAGACGTTCTCTTAAATGGGCAGACAAAGATGGGCGACGGAAAGCTGCAAAAAGAAGATAGAGATAAGTACCTGGACGACCGTCAAAATAAAAATAAAAGCAGAACAAGACGTAAGGCGTCAAGACTGCACCAGCTGTTAAAGGAATCCCCCATGTACGACGAAGGCCACAGGGGTCTTCACCTACTGCCTCGTCAAGAGAAAACTCCCAACTATTTCCACATAAAAAGAAAAACTTGGGTTTCCAGCTACGGTTAGAGTTAGGAAGATCAGGAATAAGTCTCGGGGATCCTTTGTGACACGTAAATGCCCAAATTCCGGGTGAAGCAGGTATATATGCCAACTTATAAAGAAAGAGGAACTCATCGACCGTCAACTCATATTCCCCGTCGTTGGCCATCTTCCAAAGAACTTGAAGGCCTATAGTAATGCGCCAGGCATTCGGGTTTAACTGACTAGGGGCTAATCCTAGACGATGAAGAAGTTCCCTCTCGAAGGGTCTGAAAGGTAATCTCAACCCAGCGGCTAGGTTATCTTCATAAAGGACGACGTCCTCCCCGTTGGATGAGCACGCCCACTCGCCCTTATCAGGTAACCGAAGCACTATGTCTTCCGGAATTTGGTACCGTGTTCTTAACCTTTTGATATCCTTGTCTACGAACTTGGAAGACACCCCCTCGGCAACAAGGGACTTGTTTGGGTCCAGACCCGAAACGAGTAAAATGGCCTCCTGAGATGAGGAGTCTGACGTGGACAACTCTGCGGTCTTGAAAGACCGTCCATGACTACCAGAATACACAGATCCAGACACCGACCCCCTCTCACCCGAAGACGATGACTCCGAAGAGCCATTCACACTCGAGGACATCGGAAACTCAACACGACGGTTCTGTAAGCAATGCAGCACTCAACCTCGCCGCGAAACCTACCGGAATAAAAATAAAAGAAACCCCTTTTTCTTACTCCCTGACTACACGAAAGAAAAACAAAAATGCTGGAAATACAGGAAAAAGAAAGACAAAGAAAACAGAAAAAGGGAAGAAACTGACTTACCAAAGAAGAAAAAAGTTGCTGATGTAGAAGCCCCCGAAGAAAGCCACCGGACCGAGCACAACCGAAATGGCAAAACCTCTAGCAAGCACGGTGAAAGAGTGTAGAAAAGAAGCCAACTTTTTTGAAAGAGGGGGAAATGACAAAATAAATGGGCAGATTTGGCATTAAAAGGGACGGTTGGCATTGATACGTGCGTCCAGCCCCAGGTCGACATGTGGCGAAGAAATTGGAAACCCTCCCCCATCTTTATGACCACTACGCCCGAAACAAAAGGAGTAAGAAAATTACGTCCATGACCCTGACCTTTCATATTCCGAAGGTTGTCTACCTAGACAACCACGGAATAGGGGGCAACTGATGTGGATATTTTACAGCATTTTTTCTAAGTATACAAAGACAACCTTCCAGACCCCAAAAGAGATGACCTTCCAAGTACCAAGATGAATGACGACCATCTCTGATGTATAACCAGCAGCTTCAGCAGTCCAAAACTCAATCCTTATCCGTTACGGGAATCCCGCAAGACAGCTCACCGAGTTGACTCACCACCTGCAACAGGTGTCTTCCACGAATCTAGGGAACCAAGCCCATGCACGTCGCGCAGCACTACAAACTAGACGAGTACCGGCCTTCCAGGTGAAGGGCTGTTAATGCACCACGCGTCCTTAGATCCAACGATCCCTAGAAAGCCACGTGCCATAAACAGAAGATATAAAAGGCCTTTCTCTCTCCTCTCCTCAGGTATGAATAGTACAATTTTAATACAGAATTAAGCTCTCGAGTTTTCTCTGCAAACTGGTACTGACAAAGGCATCGGAGCCCCCTAGGCCGGCCCCAAACCGGTGCCATTTCCGATCAGTTTCTTTGTCTTGCAGGTCTTCCATCTCCAAGCTCGACTGACTGCAGTCCACTGATTTCACAGCAACATCAAGTATCATTTAATTTAGTCTTTAATTAAAGTGCCTTCCACTTTCACATAGGAAGTAGTATCACTTTCTAAAACAATAGATTCTATCTTCTTTCTTTTTTTTTTTTTCCTAATAAGTCAATAGATTCTATCTGTTAAAACTACAAAGGATCAAAAATATGAGGCTCATATAACTAACTCTCGATATGTACATGAAATGCTTGTTCCTAATTATATACCTTTTTTAGTAGGTTCCTATATAATTATGTATCTATAAAATAATAAAAGTGCAACTTGGTCAAGCTAGTTTAGACAAATCTGAGCCCAAGTAATTTTAGAGAGCTTGGGAAAAGATGCGCTTTTCTTTGAGGGATAATCTAGAAAATTATGCAATAGAAACATAAAGATAAGGATTATAACAATACCAAACAACACTGCCAATAAAACAACAATAAGATCTTAATTCCAAAATTATGGATAGTTATAAATCCTCGATAGGTTAATTGGGATTATTGACATGTATTCTGATGTTGCTGGAAAATCAGTGGACGGCAGTCAGTCAAGGCGCGAGGTGGAAGACCTGCAAGAAAGGAGGAAGATGATCGGACCTGGCACCGGTTTAGGGCTGGCCTAGGAGGCTCCGATGCTTTTGTTAGTCGGAGTTTTCCAGAAAAATGCAGAGAGAGTAATCTGGTGTTTTAGTGCACTGTTCATACCTGAGATAGGAGAGAGAGAATGGCTTTTTATCCCTTTTGGTCAGACCACGTGGCCTTCTAGGCTTCGTTAGATTTGAGGACACGTGGTGAGCTGGTGACCCTCCGTCTAGAAGGCCGTTACTCGTTCTGGAGCGTAGTGCTAAGTGGTGGTCACGGGGCTTCAACCCCCTAAGTTCGCGTTGAAGAACACCTGTGCGTGACATATGATTAGTTTGGTGAGTTGTCTCGATTGGTTCTCGAAGAAGATAAGGGGTGAGTCACAACTGGATGACTAAGCGATTGATCGCGGAAGGAAGGGCGTCAGTCGTTCTAAGGGGTGAGACGGCCTTCCTCTCGGCCTCGAAGGCCGTCATTCCTTACTTGGGAGAATCTGATAAATATCCCCTTCAGTTGCCCCCCCTATTTCGAGGTCGTGTGTCTTGACGACCTTCGGAATATAAAAGGTCCGGGTCTTGGAGGTAAATTTCACCCGTTTCCCTCGTTGAGCTCCGTGGCCATAATGTGATGGGACGGTTTCAATTTCGCTGAGACACATGTTGGCCTGGGGATGGGCGCAAGTTTTAAAGTCTCAACCGTCTCTCTTAATGCCCAAGACGCCTCATTTATTCTCACCAGTTTTCTGTCTTTTTCAAAAAATTCCCTCAGTTCCTCGTGTTCTCTCCTTTTCAACTTGCTCGAAGTCTTGCTCGTTCAGAGGGATTTTTGCTCCGGCGACTTTCGTGTTCCTAGGTGGTTCTTTTTCCGGTGACAGCTTTTCTACTGGTAAGCCGTTTTCCCTTCTTCTTGTTTCGTTTTCTAGTGTCCTAGTTGTTCTTTGGGTAGTCGAGGAGTGAAAAGGTCCGCCCTTTACCCGCTTTTCCTTTACTTCGGTAGGTTTTTGCGGCGTGGGTGAGTGCGGCATTGCCTCTAGGGACTTCGTCTCGAGTCTTTATGGCTCCAAATGTGGATGACTCTTTGGAGTCACCATCTTCTAGTGAGAGATATTCACTCGTGCCATTATCCGGATCTGAGGATTTTTGAAGCCGGGGACAGTCCTTTGAGACCACGGAGTCGTCCACATCAGACTCCTTGTCCCAGGAGGTTAATTTACCCATTCCAGGTCGGGACTTAAACAAGCCCTTCATTGCTGAGGAGGTGCTTTCCAAACTTGTTAAGAAGGACATTGGGAGACTGAGGAGTCGTTTCCAAATTCCTGAGAACATAGTGATTAGGCTTCCTGAAAATGGTGAGTGGGCATGCACGTCTAATGGGGAAGACGTTGCCTTGTATGAAGAAAGTTTGGTTGCCGGCCTAAGATTGCCTTTTAGGCCTTTTGAGAGGGGGCTCCTCCACCGTTTCGGTCTAGCTCCCAGTTAACTGAATCCAAATGCTTGGCGGTTAGTGGTAAGCCTTCAAGTGTTTTGGAGGATGGCTCATGAAGGGGAGCATGATTTGACCATTGACGAATTTCTTTTTCTTTACAAGCTAACCTACATGCCGTCCACACCAGGGATTTGGGGCTTTACCTGTCATAAAGGATCTTCGAGGCTTATCCCTCGTGGTCCTAATTCGAACCGGAGTTGGAAGCCCAAGTTCTTTTTCTTATGTGGGGAAAATTGGGAATTTTCCCCTGGAGAGGCAATAGGCGAGGATCCTTGTGGCCTTCGTCGACCCTGGGGAATTCCTCCTGCTGATGGTGCATTTTCCTTTTTTTTACGCATATATATGTTTTTATGGATGGCCTTCCAGGCATTTACCTTGGCTTTTCTTTTTGCAGCTTTTCGCCGGCCTTCTTTATCCCAACGTTTAAAGGAAAACCTTTCCGTAGTTATGGACTTTCAGAAGGAGAGGGTAGTGCGGTTGGCCGACCTTCTATCTCCGTTCACATTGGCAAAGTGGTCCTTGGGTCCCGAGCCCAGTGAAAAAGTGAAGAAGGCGATAAAGTCTAATAACTTAAGTAAGTAATCTCTCTTCTCGATCTTGGGACTTAAATACCTTTTTCATTATCTCTTCTTGACGCCCTTCCTTGTTACAGGGATGACAACCAGGGCTGAACGCAAGCGCCTAATGGAGGCGGCCCAGAATCCGGACAACCTTCCTGACGCGAACGCGCTTTTTCCCAAGAAGGCCAAATCGGGAAAGAAGGTCATTATGGAGAAGGGGGCTAGTTCTAAGAAGGGTGGCAACCATGACAAACCCCTTCCTGCAGCCAAAACGAAGATGCCCAAGAAAGTTCATGTGTATCATGAGATTCCCTCTTCTCCTATTGCCGTATCAAAAGGGAAGGGGGTGGCTTCTGAGGATATTCAACCCACTATCTACAACAGCACGTCTAGGGCGATGGACAAAGTGAACAGGATGTATGAGAAGGTTGATCTGGAGGTGTATGATCATATCGATTCAAGATTCGTTGAAGGTCGACTTCACTCTCTTTCTTGAAGATTGTCTCTCACATATACATATACATATATTTTTCTTTTTTTTTCTTTTTTTTTTTTTTTTTTTTTTTTTTTTTTTTTTTTTTTTTTTTTTTTATGTTTTCCTTCTGTTCCTCAGGCTGTGGGTCAGATGTTCATTTTGGGGAACAGGCTTCATTCCTCATATCGTGACTTGGCGAAACTTAAGGCGGAGCTCGAGGAGGCCAAAGTTCAAACCCTTGCTCATCAGGAGGCTGCGGAAGTTCTTAATGCTGAGAGAAGGACTTTGAAGAGCCATGTGAAGAAGCTGGAAGCTGACCTGAAAAAGAAGGACGCCCGTTTATCTAGCCTGGAGAAGGAACGTGATGACCTGTTGAAGAAGACTGCAACTCTCCAAGAAGAGGTTGTAAATGTGAAGGAGACGGCCATCACCGAGTTCAAGGCTTCCGAGGATTTCAATGATGCCACTCGCCGCTACTATGTGGCGGGCTTTGAACACTTCAGGAAGAGGGTGGCCCAAGCCTTTAGGGAGGTTGTCAATTGGCAGATGGTAAAAATCTTTGATGATGAAGAGACCACTGCGATGGAGGAAGACAGTGGGGAAGAGGAGGAAGGGGATGATGTTCAATCCAAAGAGCATATGGTTGCCCCAACTGATGTCCCGTCTACTCCTCCCAATGGCGATGAAGGTAACAATCCGGTTGCTGGTCTTGAAGACGACAAGACTATTCAAGTGGACAACCCGGTTATCTCCGTGGACGATCAGGCTGCTCTTCCTCCAACTGGCGGCGAGATGCCATAATTTTAATCCTTGTATCTTGACCTAGACATTTTGGTGTTTGTTGTTTTTCTTTCTTTTGTCAGTAATGTTGCCCTAACAAGGTCATGTTTACTCCTTGTGGAAGGGGTGTGACCCATACTTAAACAATCTCGTAGTTAGGGTCATGTTTACTCCTTATGGAAGGGGTGTGACCCATACTTAGACAATTTCGTAGCTAGGGTCATGTTTATCCCTTATGGAAGGGGTGTGACCCGTACTTTTGTGGACAATGTCTTGACTGGGATCATGTGATGTTTATATGCTAGTTGTCTTTTGCTATCCCTTCCATAATTGCTACTTTATTTCTTCCCATCTGTGTTAAGCAAAACGTGGATTTCTCGTCTTGTGGTGTTTACTGTGTTGTTGACGGCCTTCAGTCGGTGAATCCGTGGATTAGCCATAGTATGTGAAGGAGCATTTTTTACTTTTTTTTTTTTTTTTTTACAACCCATAAGTGTCTAACTTTATAACCGCTAGAGAAAGGACGCTCTTGACAGCCTTCTTCTCTGAGGGCACCCCTCGGGTGTCTAACTTGATAACTGATAGAGAAGAAACCTTCTTGACGGCCTTCTTCTCTAAGTGCACCCATTGGGTGTCTAACTTAATTGATGGAGAAGAAACCTTCTTGACGACCTTCTTCTCTGAATGCACCCCTTGGGTGTCTAACTTGATAATTGATAGAGAAGAAACCTTCTTGACGGCCTTCTTCTCTGAGTGCACCGATTAGGTGTCTAACTTAATTGATGGAGAAGAAACCTTCTTGACGGCCTTCTTCTCTGAATGCACCCCTTGGGTGTCTAACTTGATAATTGATAGAGGAGACCTTCTTGACGGCCTTCTTCTCTGAGTGCACCCATTGGGTGTCTAACTTGTGCACCTCATGGGTGTCTGACATGCACCTCGTGGGTGTCTAACATTTGCACCTTGTAGGTGTTTGACATGCATCTCGTGGGTGTCTAACATTTGCACCTTGTAGGTGTTTGACATGCACCTTGTCGGTGTCTAACATTTGCACCTTGTAGGTGTCTGACATGCACCTCGTAGGTGTCCGATATTTCGTAGAAGAGCGATCTTCTTGACGGTCTTCTATTGTGAATGCACCTCATGGGTGTCGAATTTTTTTTTAAATAACGCCTGTCAAGATTATAACTGATAATATTTTCGCGACATCAAGCATATTTAGACAATTGTTTATATGAAGACGGTCTTCTATTCATAGATAAAAGACATTGTTTGAGTATACAAACTTCTTAATCACAAAAAAGGTAACTGATATGCGTACCTCAAGGGTAGTATTTCTTGAGATGCTCAGCGTTCCATGGATGAGGAAACCTTTTTCTATGACGGTCTTCTAGATGATAGGTGCCCCTTTGGTAATATTGGATGATCTTGTAGGGACCTTCCCAATTGGGGTAACTGATATGCGTACCTCAAGGGTAGCATTTCTTGAGATGCTCAGCGTTCCATGGATGAGGCAACCTTTTTCCATGACGGTCTTCTAGATGATAGGTGCCCCTTCGGTAATATTGGATGATCTTGTAGGGACCTTCCCAATTAGGCCCTAGCTTTCCCTGTGACGGGTCCTTGGTTGCTTGGGTGACCTTCCTTAAGACCTGGTCACCGATTTCAAAACGTCGAAGCTTTATCTTGGTGTTATAATATCTGGCCATTTTCCTTGGTAAAGTACAATCCTTCGTGCTGCTCTTTCCCTTGTTTCATCCAAGAGATCAAGGTTCAAACGCAGCTGCCCTTCATTTTCTTCTTCTTTGTGGAAAGCTGTCCTTAGGGTGGTTAACCCAATTTCGACGGGAATAACAGCCTCCATGCCGAAGGTGAGTTTGAAGGGAGTTTCATTAGTCGGGGTTCTGACGGTGGTTCGGTATGCCCACAGCACACTTGGAAGCTCTTCCACCCACATACTCTTTGCCCCCTCAAGCCGGGTCTTAATCTGTTTGAGTAAGGTCCGGTTTGTAACTTCGACTTGACCGTTTGCTTGTGGATGCCTGGGGGAGGAATAGTGATTTTTTATGTTCAGTTGACTACACAATTCCCTGAAGGGTCCATTATCAAATTGTTTCCCATTGTCGGAGATCAGGACTCGTGGGATCCCAAATCAACAAATGACGGCCTTCCAGACAAAACCTTTGATATTCTTCTCTGAAATGGTTGCCAAGGGTTCTGCCTCCACCCATTTAGTAAAGTAGTCGATCGCGACCATTAAGAATTTTGCTTGTTTTGTCCCAACCATAAACGGACCCATAATGTCCAGTCCCTATTGTGCGAAGGGCCAAGGTGAGGTTATGGGTGTGATTTCCTCCGGTGGTACTCTGGGGATGTTGGCAAAGTGTTGGCACTTGTCGCAAGCTTTCACATATTGAGTGGCATCATGTAGAAGGGACGGCCAGTAATAGCCTGCTCTTGTGAACTTGTGTGCCAAAGATCTTGCCCCTGAGTGATTTCCACAAACCCCTTCATGGACTTCTCTGATGACGTAATCTGCTTCTTCTGGCGACAAACATCGGAGGTGGGGTCGTGAGAAACCCATCTTGTAGAGGATGCCCCCCAGCAACTGGAAGCGGGAAGCTCATATTCAAAGTTTGTGCGCCTCTGTCCTATCAGCAGGAAGTGTCCCTTCTTTGAGATAGCGGATTATGGGTAACATCCACGTCGTGTCATCTGTGATGGAGTTTACCATTTCGTCTTCTATGGAAGGTCTTCCTTGGATTTCGATGAAGCCATCTATTTCTACCCCTGATGACGCCAATCTGGCTAGACAGTCGGCAGCTTCATTTTCCTCTCTTGGAATTTGGAGCAATTCTACCTTCTTGAAGTGCGTCAGTAGGTTCTTGACGACTGTCAAATATTTCTTCATTCTACCCTCCTTAGCTTCATACTCACCTTTGACTTGCCCTACGATTAACTGAGAATCACTTTTGACGGTCAGGTTCTTGATCCCCATACTCTCGGATAATCTTAGTCCAGCTAGAAGGGCTTCATACTCCGCCTCGTTGTTTGTGGCACAGAAGTGTAGTTGAAGTGCATATTCGAATTTATCCTTCTCAGGGAAGACAAGGACTACACCAGCCCCACTCATCTCCTTAGTAGATGATCCGTCTATATTCACCGTCCAGGCCTTACCTTCTTCTGATTCCCCTTCATCGTTCCATGGATGAGTGAATTCCGCAATGAAATCGGCCAAAGCTTGGGCCTTTATCGCAGTGCATGGGCGGTAGTCAATATGAAATTCACTCATTTCTATGGACCACTGTACAAGTCTTCTAGCCGCATCAGGCTTATTCATGGCCTTCTTGAGGGGATAGTCAGTCAGAACTATTATAGGATGGGACTGGAAGTATGGTCTGAGTTTTCTTGATGCAATTAGCAAGGCGAAAGCTAATTTCTCCATGTTAGAATATCTTTCTTCGGCTCCCCTCAAGGCCCTACTGGTGTAGTAGACAGGCCTTTGAATGCGCTCTTCCTCGCGGATTAGCGCAGAACTGACTGCGGAAGCAGATACAGCCAAATACAAGTATAATTCCTCACCCGTCTGGAATGGGCTGAGTAACGGTGGGGAGGACAAGTAGACCTTCAATTCTTCAAATGCCTTCTGGCATTCTTCTATTCACTGGAAGGCCTTCTTGAGGGTTCTAAAGAAGGGGAGGCATTTGTCCGTAGATCTCGAAACGAATCTATTCAGAGCGGCTGTTTTCCCTGTCAAGCTTTGAACCTCCTTGATGGTCTTCGGAGGACTCATTTCTAAGATGGCCTTAATCATGTCTAAGTTGGCTTCTATCCCGCGCTGTGATACCATGAAACCGAGAAACTTGTCGGAGGAAACTCCGAAGACACACTTTGCGGGGTTCAACTTCATGTTGTACCTTCTTAATGCTTAGAAGGTTTCTTTTAAATCCGCGAGATGGTCTTCATCCTTCTTGCTCTTTACCAGCATATCATCCACATATACTTCCACGTTTCTTCCTATTTGGCCATGGAACATCTTGTTTACCAATCTCTAGTAGGTGGCCCCAGCATTTTTTAGGCCAAAGGGCATCACTTTGTAACAGAAAAGGCCGTCTTTTCTTGGTCCTCTTCCGTCATTTGGATCTGATTGTAGCCAGAGAAGGCATCCATGAAGCTGAGTAACTTGTGTCCGGCTGTGGAGTCCACTAGTTGGTCTATTCGTGGAAGGGGATAGCTGTCCTTGGGGCATGCCTTGTTCAAATCCGTGAAATCGACACCCATTCGCCATTTTCCCGTGGATTTTTTAACCATTACAACATTGGCGAGCCATTTCGGGTAGTAAACCTTCCTTATGAAGCCTGCCTTCAATAACTTGTCGACCTCTTCCATCACAGCTGCGTTTCTTTCCGGGGCGAAGACCCGTCTCTTCTGCTTGACGGGGGATATGGAAGGGTTAACATTCAACTTGTGCACTATTACTTCGATGCTGATGCCTGGCATGTCATCATGGCTCCACGCAAAGACATCGGCATTCTTCCTCAAGAAACTTACTATCAAGTCTCGTATCTCTTTTGTCATAGAAGTTCCTATCCTTGTCGTCTTCTTTTCATTGCCTTCTACCAACGCGATCTCTTCTAATTCTTCGGTTGGTTCAGCAATATTTTGCCGCTCTTCCACGATCAGTGTTTAGTGGACCTGCTCTGCGTCCACTGTGGTTAAGTAGCATTCTATGGCCATTACTTGATCTCCCTTCATCTCCCCTATCCCATTTTCTGTTGGAAAACGAATTAGGAGATGGTAGGTTGAGGTGACAGCTCGAAGGCGATTCAGAGTAGGGCGTCCAATTATCGTGTTATAGGCAGAAGGGCAGTCTACTACCAAGAAATTGACCTTCTTGGTGGCTTGCTTCGGGTAGGTACCCGTTATGATTTGAAGGGTGATTATACCAAGTGGGTAGACACTGGTTCCTGCAAAACCGACTAATGGGGTTTCGATGGGTCGCAGCTGATCCTTACCAATTTTCATTTGCTGGAAAGCCATCAAGTATATGATGTCCGCCGAGCTGCCATTGTCAATCAGAACACGTCTTGTGGAATAGCCAGCAATCTCCAATGTGACGACCAACGCGTCGTCATGAGGGTGGAAGACTTTGCGGGCATCTTCCTCTGTAAAAGTAATAGGAAGGTCTTCCAGTCTTTACTTCTTGTCCGTCTTCTGTGTTACCAGCACGTTATGTATTTAACGAGCATAAGCTTTTCGTGAGGAACGTGAGGTTCCTCCTGCTGCCATTCCTCCAATTATCACAAGAATTTCTCCCAGTTGGGGGGGTCTCGGAAGGACTTCCACTGGAGGTCGTTGCTGACGGGCCCCTTGAGGACGGCCTTCTCTCTGACCCCTTTCAACGAATCTTTGTAATTTTCCCTTTTTAATCAGCTCCAAGATCTGTCTCTTCAGGTCGTAACAATCCTCTGTATTGTGGCCGTGGTCCCTATGAAAACGGCAGTACTTGTCTCTTGGCCTTTTGTCGGGGTCCGTCAACAACTTGCTCGACCATTTTAAAGCTGGGTCATTCCTTATTTGCATGAAAATATGGTCTACAAGAGCATTTAAGGGAGTGAAGTGGTTGAATCTCTCATTGAATCCCCTTCCACTCCGATCCTCTTGTCTCCTATTTCTGTTCCTCTGGGCTTTGGGCCTTGTCTCATGGGACTCCGCAGGACGGTCAGGATGTTCCCATTTTCTCTTCTTTCCTATGGTCTGGTCTCGAGCTAGAAGGGCTTCCTCCCCATTCATATACCGTTGAGCCTTATACATCATCTCCATCATGGTGCTCGGGGGATCTTTGTAGATCGAGAATAGAAAATCTCCCGATTGAAGGCCAGAGATGAATGCCGTCAACACTACTTTGTCATCTGCCCCGTCAACTAACAGCGTTTCTTTGTTGAACTAGGTAAGGTAAGATCTCAAGGTTTCCCCTTCCTTCTGCTTGATATTCAAGAGGTGCGTGGTAGGTCATCCGTATCATTGTCCACCGATGAAATGGTTGAAAAACAAACGACTAAGTTGAGTGAAAGATCCTACCGAGCTAGATGTTATCTTTTTAAACCATACTCTAGCGGGTCCCTTAAGGGTGGTTGGAAAAGCACGACACATAATTTCGTCCGGGACCCCTTGAAGACACATCACAGTCTTAAAGGATTCCAGATGGTCGAGGGGGTCTTTCGATCCGTCGAAGGTTTCCAAGGAAGGCATTCTGAACTTAGATGGTAGAGGAAAAGAGATTACCGCTTTCGTGAAGGGTGAATCCGTTGTATGGACAAGATCATCAAGATTTTTGGCTGCTCATCCCTTAAATTTGTCCTTTATCTCTCCCATTTGAATCTTCATTGCTTTTATTTCTTGTTCCAACTTGGCCGATGACTCTTCAACGGAAATTCTCGTATTCTCGCCCATTGTCTCTCCCTCTTGCTCTTGGTGTTGCTCTTGTTGTTGTTCTTACTGACGCTCTTGTCGAGACTCGGCATCACCTCTTTCCTTACTCTTTCCCTTGTCCTTTTCCTTCCCCTTCTTAGTTTCGTGTTGCAAGAGCTTCTGGTTGAGGACCTGGTTTTGCCGGGTAAGTTCTTGAAGGTTGGCGATGAGGTCTCGCAGTTGCTTCTCCATCGCAGCCATCTCTGGGCACTGGCTGCTAGAGGGGAATGCTTGAGCGTGTATTTCCATTGAACGCGTCCTGATCATGCAGTCCTTTTGTATCGGTGCGGTGAAAGGCAAATATGTGCGTATTCCCACAGACGGCGCCAACTAATGTTGCTGGAAAATCAGTGGACGGCAGTCAGTCAAGGCGCGAGATGGAAGACCTGCAAGAAAGGAGGAAGATGATCAGGCCTGGCACCGGTTTGGGGCCGGCCTAGGAGGCTCCGATGCTTTTGTTAGTCGGAGTTTTCCAGAAAAATGCAGAGAGAGTAATCTGGTGTTTTAGTGCACTGTTCATACCTGAGATAGGAGAGAGAGAATGGCTTTTTATCCCTTTTAGTCAGACCACGTGGCCTTCTAGGCTTCGTTAGATTTGAGGACACGTGGTGAGCTAGTGACCCTCCGTTTGGAAGGCCGTTACCCGTTCTGGAGAGTAGTGCTGAGTGGTGGTCACAGGGCTTCAACCCCCTAAGTTCGCGTTGAAGAACACCTGTGCGTGACATATGATTAGTTTGGTGAGTTGTCTCGATTAGTTCTCGAAGAAGATAAGGGGTGAGTCACAACTGGATGACTAAGCGGTTGATCGTGGAAGGAAGGGCGTTAGTCGTTCTAAGGGGTGAGATGGCCTTCCTCTCGGCCTCGAAGGCCATCATTCCTTACTTGGGAGAATCTGATAAATATCCCCTTCATATTCCATTCATAAAGGTGATTAAAATTTTAATTTAACTATCAACGGTTTGGCACATAAAAAGTTAAAAAAGACAAAAATCATTACCTAAGATAAAACCAAACCAAAGTTTCATTTAATTGAAACATCTTAATACTCGTTACTCCTTAAATTTTGATAGGCTCCTATAATTTGGTCATTATTCCGATCCAATGGCGAGGAGAAAAAGAAGGTCTTGAAGGATTGTTTGGAAATGCTAAAAATTGTGAAGGAGCATGGCCTAGGTGAGAAGAAATTTTTCGGCGAAGAAAGAATTGGTATTATGGACATAGCATTCGAAACGATTGCTCACTGGATGGGAGTTGATGTTTCAAGGAAGTTAGTGGACGGCAGTCAAGGCGAGCTGTGGAGCGGAAGACCTGCAAAAGAAAATGAGGTGATCGGAGTGGCACTGGTTTGGGGCCGGCCTAGGAGGCTCCGATGCTTTTGTTAGTCAGAGTGCACCGGAGAAAATGCACAAAGAGTGATTTTATGTTTTTTAGTGTACTGTTCATTCCTGAGTACGGAAGGAGAATGATGTTTTATGCCTTTCGGTCATTCACGTAGCCTTCCGGAGGCCGTTGGATCTTCGGACACGTGGAGGGTCTGTGACCCTTCATCTGGCAAGTAGTGGCCAGCTCGTGCATGGTGCTGGGCTACGCTACGAGGGCTTCATTCCCAGGATTCGCGGAGGACACCTGTGCACGATGAGGTGTTGATCTGGTGAGGTGTCTCACTTGATTCCCGTAGAAGATAAGGACGGATCATAGTCTGGTGACTAGACCATCATGAGCAGTAGAAGGGAGTCGATCTTTCTGAGGGAGCGGATGGTCTTCTTCTAGTAGTAGAAGGTCGTCATCCTTTACTCGGGAGAAGTTGACAGATATCCCCTTCAGTTGCCCCCCTATTCCGTGGTCGTTTTGCCCAGACGGCCTTCGGAATACAAAGAGTCGGGGTCAGGCAAGTAATTTTGTCTGCTCCCTTTTTTTCTGTTCATTGAGCTTCGTGGCCATAATGGGATGCGACGGTTTTCCATTTTGCTGGGACACGTGTCGCCTGGGGGATGGGTACACGCTCCAATGCTCAACCGTCTCTCTTAATGTTGGAACTGCTCCATTTATGTCAGCGTTTTTCTTCTTTTTTCAAAAATTTTTTTGGCTCTCTGTACTATCCTTTTTTCAACTTGTTTGGGTTTTGCTAGTTCGGGAAAGTTCTTGCTCCGGCGACCGCCTCCAGAGACTCTTGTTCACGGCAACTTCTTCTCCACCGGTAAGCCAACTTCTTTTTTCTTTTTTACTTTATTCTCCACACCGTAGTTGTATTTTGAGTGGTTGGGGAGCAAAAGGTTTCGCCTTTACCCTCTTCTCTTCATTTCGGTAGGTTCTTACAGCGAGGTTGAGTGCGGCATTGCTTTTAGGACCCTCATTCGAGTCTTTATGGCTCTAGGCGTGGATGACTCTTCGGAGTCGTCGTCTTCTGGTAAGAGATATTCACCGACGCCGATATCCGGATCTGAGGATCTCAGAAGCCAGGGACGGTCTTCCGAGACCACTGAGTCATCTTCATCAGACTCCCTGTCCCAGGAACCTCGTATACCCATTTCGGTCCGAGACCTAAACAGGCCCTTCATAGCTAAAGAGGTGCCTTCTAAGCTTACTGACAAGGATATTGGGAGGTTGAGGAGCCGATACCAAATTCCTGAGAATATAGTGGTTAGGTTACCTGGGGATGGCAAATGGGCGTGCTTATCCAACAGGGAAGATGTTGCCCTCTACGAGGATAGCCTAGTCGGTGGTTTGAGGTTGCCCTTTAAGCCCTTCGAGAGGGAGATCCTTCATCGCCTCGGTATATGCCCCAGTCAATTAAACCCAAACGCCTGGCGGATTATGACAGGCCTTCAAGTTCTTTGGAGGATGGCCACTGAGGGGGAGTACGACTTGTCTGTCGATGAGTTATTTTTCTTGTACAAACTGACCTACATGCCTTCCACACCGGGGATTTGGGGTTTTATGCATCATAAGGGGTCACCGAAGCTTATTTTGGGTCTCCCAAATTCCAATAGGAGCTGGAAGCCGAAGTTCTTCTTCCTGTGTGGCAATTATTTCGAGTTTACCCCTGGGGAGGCAGCAAGCGAGCTTTATGGCCTTCGTCGATCCTAGGGGATTCCCAGCGCCAATGGTGCACTTACCTCCCTTTTTTTTCGTTGCTTGTTTTTGAAATTGCAATTGACGACCTTCTGAGGATTTACCCAATGAACTTTTTCCTTTTCATCTTTTCACCGTCCTTCCCTATCCAAGCGTTTAAAACGTCTTTCATTGGTCACCGACTTTCAGAAGGAAAGGGCGGTGGGATTACTTGACCTTCTATCTCCCTTTACTTTAGCACAGTGGTCTTTGGGCCCTGAACCCAACGCTGAGGTCGAGAAGGCCATCCAGGCATACAACCGAAGTGGGTGATTTTCTTCCTAGGTTTTTAGATGAAGGTTTGTGCAAGCTTTTCTTAATACTCTCTTTTTTTTGTTACAGGCATGACGACCAGGGCTGAGCGTAAGTGCCTGAGGGAAGCGGCACAGAAGGTGGATGACCTTCCTGATGCGAGTGTTCTTTTTTCCAAGAAAGCCAAGTTTGAAAAGAAGGTGCCTATGGAGAAGGGGACCAGTTCCAAGAAGGGAGGTCGTCAAGAAAAATCCCTTCCTGCTGCTAAAAGTAAGGCTGCCGAGAAGGTCCACGTGTATCATGAGATCCCTCCTTCACCTGTTGGAGCATCGAAGGGGAAGGGGGTGGCCTCTGATGACATTCAACCAACCATTTACAGCAGCTCAACCAGGGCAATGGATAAGGTGAAAGAGATGTACGAGAAGGTCGATTTGGAAGTGTACGATCATGTTAAGAATTTGGATCTTCTCCGCTTATCAATCCAAGACTCATTGAAGGTCGTCTTCGTCTCTTTTTGTTCTTTAAATATATCCTTCATAGTTTTTCTTTTGACCTTCTTCCTCTTGTTCAGGCTGCAGGACAAATGTTCATCTTGGGCAACCGGGTTCGTGTATCAGAGCGCGAGTCTGTGAAGCTCAAGGTAGATCTCGAGAAGGCCAAGGCTCAAACCCTTGCCCATCAAGAGACCGCGGAGGTCCTTAACGCTGAAAGGGGAACTCTAAAGAGCCAAGTAAAGAAGCTGGAAACCGACCTCAAAGCCAAGGACGACCGTCTGTCTGCTCTGGAGAAGGAGCGTGATGAGTTGTTGCAGAAAATCGTGGGCCTTCAACAACAGGTTTTAAATGCACAGGAGAAGGCAGTCAATGAATTCAAAACTTCTGAGGAGTTCGAGGATGACACTTGCCGCTACTATGTAGCAGGCTTCGAGCACTTCGGGAAGAGGGTTGCTCTCGCTTTTGGAGATGCTCAGGATTGGGCCATGGTGAAGATCATCGATGATGAAGAAACTAGTGTTGCGGACAAGGACAGCGAGGGAGAAGAGGAAAGGGATGATGTTCAATCCAAGGAGCAGGTAGCCACTCCGCTTGATGTCCCTTCTGCTCTTCCTATCAATGACCAAGGTGGTGGTCTGGCTTCAGGTCCTACGGATGGTCAAGCTGCTTCCATGGATGAGGAAGCTACCATTCCTTCAATTGATAATGAAGCATCTTAATGTTATTTTTCCTTGTATAGCCCATCTAGGAGGTTTCTCTTTTGAAAAAACAAACAATGTTGCTCTAACAAAGGTCATGTTTACTCCTGATGGAAGGGGTGTGACCCGTACTTAAAATAGTCTTTTGGCTAGGGTCATGTTTACTCCTTGTGGAAGGGGTGTGACCCATGCTTGAACAATCTTTTGACCAGAGTCATGTTTGCTCCTTGTAGAAGGGGTGTGGCCCGTACTTTTAATTAAACTATGTTCACATGCTATTTATTTCTGTTATTTCTTTCGAAGTTGTCGCTTCATTCCTTTCCATTCTTGTTAAGCAAAAGATTGATTTTTACATTGCGATGTTCACTGTGGTGTTAACGGCCTTCTGGCAGGGAACGTGTCGCATGAGAGCAACTTAATAATATACAGAAGAATGTTCTTGATAGTCTTCTTTGATAAATGCACCCCTGGGGTGTCTACCTTGATAATATGTAGAAGAACTTTCTTGAAGATCTTCTTCTGTGAGTGCACCCCTTGGGTGTCTAACATAATAACAAGCAGAAGAACTTTCTTGAAGGTCTTCCTCTATGAGTGCACCCCTTGGGTGTCTAATGCGATAACAAGCAGAAGATCTTTCTTGAAGATCTTCTTCTGTGAGTGCACCCCTTGGATGTCTAATGTCATAACAAGCAGAAGAACTTTCTTGAAGGTCTTCTTCTCTGAGTGCACCCCTTGGGTGTCTGACATGATAACAAGTAGAAAATCTTTCTTGAAGGTCTTCTTTTGTGAGTGCACCCCTTGAGTGTCTAACATGATAAGAAGCAGAAGATCTTTCTTGAAGGTCTTCTTCTGTGAGTGCACCCCTTGGGTGTCTAACGTCATAACAAGCAGAAAAACTTTTTTGAAGGTCTTCTTCTATGAGTGCACCTCTTGGGTGTCTAACATGATAACAAGAAGAAGATCTTTCTTGAAGGTCTTCTTCTATGAGTGCACCCCTTGGGTGTCTAACATGATAACAAGCAAATGATCTTTCTTGAAGGTCTTCTTCTATGAGTGCACCCCTTAGGTGTCTAACTTGATAATAAATAAAGGAACGGTCTTGATGGTCTTCTATTGTAGGTGCACCTCATGGGTGTCTAACATTTGCACCTCTTGGGTGTCTGACTTGTGCACCTCGTGGGTGTCTAACTTCCACCTCATGGGTGTCTGACTTGTGCACCTCGTGGGTGTCTAACTTGTGCACCTCGTGGGTGTCTAACTTGTGTGGAAGAGTGATCTTATTGACGGTCTTCCGCTATGAATGCACCTCTTGGGTGTTTGATTTTTTTTTTTTTTTTTTTTTTAAGGAACGCCTGTCAAGATAATGATTGATAATATTCGGGCAATAGCAAGCATACTTGAACAATTATTTAAGTGAAGACGGTCTTCTATTCATAGATAAAAGATATTGTTTGAGTATACAAACTTCTTAATCATAAAAAGGTAACTGATGTACGTACCTCAAGGGTAGTATTTCTTGAGGTGCTCAGCGTTCCAAGGATGAGGTAGCTTCTTTCCATAACGGTCTTCTAGATGATAGGTGTCCCTTCGGTAATACTGGGTGACCTTGTAAGGGTCTTCCCAATTAGGGCCTAGCTTTCGCTGTGACGGGTCCTTATTTGCTTGGGTGACCTTCCTTAAGACCCAGTCACCGACTTCAAAGCGTCGGAGCTTTACCTTAGTGTTATAGTACCTAGCCATTTTTCCTTGGTAGAGTGCGATTCTTTGTACTGCTTTTTCCCTTGTTTCATCCAGGAGATCAAGGTTCAAACGAAGCTGCCCTTCATTTTCTTCTTCTTTGTGGAAGGTCGTCCTCAAGGTGGTTAGCCCGATTTCAACGGGGATCACAGCCTCTGTGCCGAAGGTTAGCTTGTAGGGAGTTTCTTTTGTTGGGCTTCTGACGGTGGTTCGGTATGCCCACAGGACGCTTGGAAGCTCTTCCACCCATATACTCTTTGCCCCTTTAAGCCGGGTCTTAATCTGCTTGAGTAAGGTCCGGTTTGTAACTTCGACTTGACCGTTTGCTTGTGGATGCCTGGGGGAGGAATAGTGGTTTTTTATGTTCAGCTGACTGCACATTTCCCTGAAGGGCCTGTTATCAAATTGCTTCCCATTGTCGGAAATCAGGACTCGCGGGATCCCGAATCGACAAATGACGGCCTTCCAGACGAAACTCTTGACGTTCTTTTCTGAAATTATTGCCAAGGGTTCTGCCTCCACCTATTTAGTAAAGTAGTCAATTGCAACCACTAAAAATTTCGCTTGTTTTGTCCCAACCAGAAATGGACCCATAATGTCTAGTCCCCATTGCGCGAAGGGCCAAGGTGAGGTTGTGGGCGTGATTTCCTCCGGTGGTACTCTTGGAACGTTGGCAAAGCGTTGGCATTTGTCGCAAGTTTTCACATATTGGGTGGCATCATGTAGGAGGGACAGCTAGTAATAGCCTGCTCTTGTGAGCTTATGCGCCAAAGATCTTGCCCCTGAATGGTTTCCGCAAATCCCTTCATGGACCTCCCTGATGACGTAGTTCGCTTCTTCGGGTGACAAACATCTAAGGTAGGGTCGTGAAAAACCCATCTTATAAAGGATGCCCCCCATCAACGGGAAGTGAGAAGCTCTTATTCTGAGCTTGTGTGCTTCTGTCCTATCTGTTGGAAGTGTCCCTTCCCTAAG
Organism: Fagus crenata; assembly: GCA_014362285.1. Lineage (NCBI taxonomy): Eukaryota > Viridiplantae > Streptophyta > Magnoliopsida > Fagales > Fagaceae > Fagus > Fagus crenata. The sequence continues at coordinate 48,303 of BKZX01026311.1, read as the reverse complement.
ATAACGGATTATGGGTGACATCCACGTTGCGTTGACGGTGATGGAGTTTACTATTTCTTCCTCCGTGGAAGGTCTTCTTTGGATCTCAATGAAGCCATCTATCTCTATTCCAGATGACGCCAACCTAGCTAGACGATCAGCGGCTACATTGTCTTCCCTTGGAATTTGAAGCAATTCTACTTTCTCGAAATGTGTCAATAGATCCTTGACGACCGTCAAGTACTTCTTCATTCTATCCTCCTTAGCTTCATACTCACCCTTCACTTGCCCTACAATTAACTGAGAATCGCTTTTCACGATCAGGGCCTTGATTCCCATACTCTTGGATAATTTTAGTCTGGCTAAAAGGGCTTCATATTCCGCTTCATTATTTGTGGCACGGAAGCGAAGCTGAAGGGCATACTCGAATTTGTCCTTTTCAGGGGAAACAAGGATGACCCCGACCCCACTCATTTCCTTAGTGGATGATCTATCTATGTTCACCGTCCAGGCCTCACCTTCTTCCGATTGCTCATCTTCCTTCAACAGGTGTGTGAATTCCGCAATGAAATCAGCCAAGGCTTGGGCCTTTATTGCGGTGCGTGGCCGGTAGTCTATATCGAATTCACTCATTTCTATGGACCACTGCACTAATCTCCCAGCCGCATCCGACTTGTTCATGACCTTCCTGATGGGATAGTGAAAGGAACCCCTTGGTTTCTCTCTCAAGAACACTCAATCTCCCTTCAACAATCACACACAAACAACACACAATTTGAACAATCCAATCCGATAGGATGGATCCCCTTGGATTTATGAAGAAAACCTACTAATTCTTATTGAATTCTATCAACTAATATATCTAATCTTCTAGAGAGAATCCTATGAGTAACAATGGAGTTATTTGGATAATTGAGCAACAATGGAGGAGTGGGAGAGATAATGTCTCATGCACTCCTCTCATTGGCCAAGCATGCTCTCCTCTCATTGGCCGAGAGGATCATGCATTTGTCATGCATTCTCATACTCACCTCTCATTGGCCGAGCCATGCTCTCCTTTCATTGGCCGAGAGGATCATGCATTTGTCATGCATTCTCATACTCCCCTCTCATTGGCCAAGCCTTGCTCTTCTCTCATTGGTTGAGTTGGTCATGCATTTCTCATGCACAACCAAGGTACAACCTTAGGATCTCTAACAATTAAGTACAAGGGGTTAAAGCCTAGGAATGTACTAGACCCCCAATGCACCTAATTAACTAACAAGGTACAAGCTTGATCAGCTTGGACCTTACTAATCATGAATATAAGCTAATACATGTTTACTCAAATGTTTAAGCTAACCAATCCGTGCCTTAGTGGCTAGGGTAAACATACCCACGGATGTGGGATGGTTGGGGTCTTAACAGATAGTCAGTCATAACTATAATTGAGTGGGCTTGAAAGTATGGCCTAAGTTTTCTTGACGCGATCAGTAAAGCAAAAGACAATTTTTCCATGTTGGTGTATCTTTCTTCGGCACCTCTTATGGCCCTACTAGTGTACTAGACGGGCTTTTGAATGCGTTCTTCTTCGCGGATCAAAGTGGAACTAACTGCAAAAGCGGATACAGCCAAGTACAGATACAATTCTTCTCCTGTCTGGGAAGGGCTGAGTAATGGAGGGGAAGTCAAGTAGACCTTCAGTTCTTCAAAAGCTTGTTGACACTCTTCCATCCACTGGAAGGCCTTCCTTAGGGTTTTGAAGAAGGGGAGACACTTGTCCGTGGATCTGGAAACGAATCTATTTAGGGCGGTTGCCTTCCCTGTCAAGCTTTGAACTTCTTTGATGGTCTTCGGATGACTCATTTCTAAGATGGCCCTAATTTTACCCGGGTTGGCTTCTATCTCGCGCTGAGACACCATGAAGCCGAGAAACTTGCCGGAAGAGACTCCAAAGACACACTTAGCAGGGTTTAGCTTCATGTTGTACCTTCTTAGTGCTTGGAAGGTCTCTTTTAAATCAGCAAGGTGATCATCATCCTTCTTGCTTTTTACTAGCATGTTGTCCACATATACTTCCACATTTCTTCCTATCTGGTCGTGAAACATCTTGTTTTCTAGCCTCTGGTAGGTAGCTCCAGCATTTTTTAGGCCAAAAGGCATTGCCTTGTAACAGAAAAGACCCCTCCTTGTGATGAAGGCCGTCTTCTCTTAGTCTTCTTCTGCCATTTGAATTTGATTGTAGCCTGAAAAGGCATCCATAAAGCTAAGTAATTTGTGTCCAGCCGTAGAGTCCACTAGTTGATCTATTCTTGAAAGGTGATAGCTGTCCTTGGGGCAAGCCTTATTTAAATCCATGAAATCGACACACATTCGCCATTTTCCCGTGGATTTTTTTACCATCACCACGTTGGCAAGCCATTCCGGGTAGTAAACTTCCCTTATGAAGCCTGCCCTCAGTAGCTTGTCTACTTCTTCCATTATAGCTACATTCCTCTCAGGGGCGAAGACTCGCCTTTTCTGCTTGACGGGAGAGATGGAAGGGTTGACATTCAGCTTATGGGCTATTACTTTGGTGCTGATGCCTGACATGTCGTCATGGCTTTACGCAAAAACATCGGCGTTTTCTTTTAAGAATCGCACTATCGAATCCCGTACTCCTCCCGTCATAGAGGTCCCTATCCGTGTCGTCTTCTTTTCATTACCTTCTATTAATACGAGCTCTTCGGTTGGCTCAGCAATGTTTTGCCGTTCTTCCACGATCAATGTTTGATGGATCGGCTCTGTGCTTGTGGAGGTTAAGTAACATTCTCTGGCCATTGCTTGATCTCCCCTCATCTCCCCTATCCCATTTTCTGTTGGAAAATGAACCAGGAGGTGGTATGTTGAAGTGACAGCTCGAAGGCGATTTAGAGTAGGGCGTCCGATTATCACATTATAGGCAGAAGGGCAATCTACTACTAAGAAATTGACCTTCTTGGTAGCTTGTTTCGGATAGGTACCTGCTATGATTTGAAGGGTGATTATACCAAGTGGATAGACACTGGTTCCTGCAAAACCGACTAATGGGGTTTCGATGGGTCGCAGCTGATCCTTACCAATTTTCATTTGCTGGAAGGCCGTCAAGTATATGATGTCCGCGGAGCTGCCATTGTCAATCAGAACACATCTTGTGGAATAGCCTGCGACCAACGCGTCATCATGAGGGTGGAAGACCTTGCGGGCATCTTCCTCTGCAAAAGTAATAGGAAGGTCTTCCAGTCTTAGCTTCTTGTCCGTCTTCTGTATTACCAGCACGTTGTGTATTTGACGAGTATAAGCTTTTCGTGAGGAACGTGAGGTTCCTCCTGCTGTCATTCCTCCGGTTATCACATGAATTTCTCCCAGTGGAGGGGGTCTTGGAAGTACTTCTACTGGAGGTCGTTGCTGACGGGCCCCTTGAGGACGATCTTCTCTCTGACCCCTTTCAACGAATCTCTGTAATTTTCCCTGTTTAATCAGCTCCTCGATCTGTCTTTTCAGGTCGTAACAATCCTCTATGTTGTGGCCGTGGTCTCTATGAAAACGGCAGTACTTGTCTCTCGGCCTTTTGTCAAGGTCCGTCAACAACTTGCTCGGCCATTTCAAAGCTGGGTCATTTCTTATTTGCATGAAAATATGGTCTACAGGAGCGTTTAGGGGAGTGAAGTGGTTGAATCTCTCATTGAATCCCCTTCCACTCCTATCCTCTTGTCTCCTGTTTCTGTTCCTTTGGGCTTTGGGCCTTGTCTCATGGGACTCCGCAGGATGGTCGGGATGTTCCCATTTTCTCTTCTTTCCTATGGTCTGATCTCGAGCTAGAAGGGCTTCCTCCCCGTTCATATGCCGTTGAGCCTCATACATCATCTCCATCATGGTGCTTGGGGGATCTTTATAGACTGAGAATAGAAAATCTCCCGATTGAAGGCCAGAGATGAATGTCGTCAACACCACTTTGTCGTCTGCCCCGTCAACTAACAGCGTTTCTTTATTGAACCTGGTAAGGTAAGATCTCAAGGTTTCCCCTTCCTTTTGCTTGACATTCAAGAGGTGTGTGGTAGGTCGTCCGTATCGTTGTCCACCGATGAAATGGTTGAAAAACAAACGACTAAGTTGAGCGAAGGATCCTACCGAGCTGGGTGTTATCTTTTTAAACCATACTCTAGCGGGTCCCTTAAGGGTGGTAGGGAAAGCACGACACATAATTTCGTCTGGGACCCCTTGAAGACACATCACAGTCTTGAAGGACTCTAGATGGTCGAGGGGGTCTTTTGATCCGTCAAAGGTTTCCAAGGAAGGCATTCTGAACTTAGATGGCAGAGAAAAGGAGATTACCGTTTTCGTGAAGGGTGAATCCGTTGTATGGACAAGATCATCAAGATTTTTGGCTGTCCGTCCTTTAAATTCGTCTTCATCTCTCCCATTTGTATCCTCATTGCTTTCAGTTCTTGTTCCCACTTAGCCGATGACTCTTCAACGGTCATTCACGTATTCTCGCCCTTTGTCTCACCCTCTTACTCTTGGCGTTGCTCTTGTTGTTGTTCTTGCTATTGTTCTTGCTGTTGTTCTTGCTGACGCTCTTGCCGAGACTCAGCATCGCCTCTTTCCTTACTCTTTCCCTTGTCCTTTTCCTTCCCCTTCTCAGTCTCGTGTTGCAAGAGCTTCTTGTTGAGGACCTGGTTTTGCCGAGTAAGTTCCTGAAGGTTGGCAGTGAGATCTCGTACTTGCTTCTCCATCGCAGCCACCTCTAGAGACTGGCTACTGGAGGGGAGCGTTTGAGTGTGTATTTCCATCGATCGCGTCCTGACCATGCAGTCCTTTTGTCTCGGTGCGGTGAAAGGAAAATATGCGCGTTTCCCACAGACGGCGCCAACTAATGTTTCAAGGAAGTCAGTGGACGGCAGTCAGAGCGAGCTGTGGAGCGGAAGACCTGTAAAAGAAAATGAGGTGATCGGAGTGGCACCAGTTTGGGGCCGGCCTAGGAGGCTCCGATGCTTTTGTTAGTCAGAGTGCACTAGAGAAAATGCACAGAGAGTGATTTTGTGTTTTTTAGTGTACTGTTCATATCTGAGTACGGAAGGAGAATGGCGTTTTATGCCTTTCGGACATTCACGTGGCCTTCCGGAGGCCGTTGGATCTTGGGACGCGTGGAGGGTCTGTGACCCTTCATCTGGCAGGTAATGGCCAGCTCGTGCATGGTGCTGGGTGACGCTACGAGGGCTTCATTCCCAAGATTCGCGGAGGACACCTGTGCATGATGAGGTGTTAATCTGGTGAGGTGTCTCACTTGATTCCCGTAGAAGATAAGGACGGATCATAGTCTGGTGACTAGACCATCATGAGCAGTGGAAGGGAGTCGATCTTTCTGAGGGAGCGGATGGTCTTCTTCTAGTAGTAGAAGGTCGTCATCCTTTACTCGAGAGAAGTTGACAAATATCCCCTTCAGGAGTCATTGAAGAAATAGTTGAATTGAAATTGATTGAAGCCCATGCATTCCCTCGCTTGCATGCATGGAAAGAAAATTTCGAGGAAGTTCCTGTAATCAAAGAAAATCTTCCTGATAGTGATAAAATGTTGGTCTATTTCAAGAACATGGATTGAAATGTTGTTGTCATCTCATCAGTGAAGCTTAGAGCTGGTTCAAATGTGTTTTGAGCATCCTTTTTCTTTTCTTTTCTTTTTCCTGCTATTAAAGGATTTCGAAATGGGAGTGAATTGTTGTTGTATTGAGCCTTGTATGGCTAGTGTATCTGTAAATTAATTTTGAATAATAAAGAAGGCAGTTAGTACTTGTTTGCATTTCTATAGTTGTCACTAACTAAAAATAAAAGTGTGAAAAAAGAAAGAAGAAGAAAGATGTAGAAAACAAATAAAGAATAAAAAAAGGATAGCTATGAATCGTTTGGGGTTTGTGGTAAAAACAACCATTCGAGTGGTTTTCAATTTCAAAGCTAAGTGCCATCAATGAAACATGAAAAAAGCATTCTTATGCACAAAAATCATATTTAGATCGAGTTGTTAAACAATTAGGGTTCAATTCAGGAAAATAATTTGTTTATGTTCATTTATTTAGCAAATGAGTTAAGCTAAAGGCCAAGTTTATGCTCAGCTATTAAACTTGTTGACTAGGATTGAGAATCAAATCTCTGTATATTAATGTAATAAGCTATACAAGGACGAGAGACCAAATTGAGTTTGGAAACCGGATCATGAAGGGTCTTGTGGGATGTGATGTGATAAGGATGTATGCAAGCTAATCTTTGAAGGAGCTGCTACTGAATAAGATGACAATTGATCTTGATGTGTTTGATTTGTTCGTGAAAGACGTCATTATAAGACATAATTGCTTGGCACATCTCTCATTTCCTAGAACAACAATATACAATTTGTGGTGGCCCACTTTAGTGCTACAAAAGCTTAGTACCGAGCACTTACTAATACCACTTTTGAACTTTCGTGACTTCGATGGTCTATTGCGAATTTGAATGCTCCCCTGATCAATAAAATCCCCTATCCACTGTGATAATCGAAATGCTATACATATTGCCCACAATGGTATCTTCCATGAGTGAACTAAACACATTGAGATAGAATGTTACTTTATCCATTATCATCGTTAGCAATGTAATCGTCAATTACACTTTGTTTCCTAGAAAGACCAGCTTGCTAATGTGTTCACCAAGTATCAACCACCTAGTCATCTTCAGGGTCTTTGAGGGGGCATGTTAGAATGTGGCATATTTTTTACACATGTTTTGTGTTTTATCATTGCCCTTGATTATGACTTGAATTAAAGTATATCAATTATTTTTTGTTCAATCCTAATCAGGGGGGGACTTGCATCTCATGATAGGATTGTCTTGTGGGGTGTAATTTGTTGTAAAATACTTGTCATTTGTGGCAAATGTCTATCATTATGGCAATTTTTTTTTTTTTTTTTTTTACTACAAATGACAAGCGTAAAAAGAACCGAAGAATTTCCATCCTAATCAATGGCCTCTATTATCTGTTAAGTATATATATAGACATACTATTCAAACATTTTTGTACTAAGAAATACAGAGATTTTATTTGGAACATTGTTCTTTCTTTGTTCCTTTTCGTTATTTCTACAAAATGGGAAACATAGAATGTGGAATCTTATGCCTAGAGCTCCGCAACGCGCAACCTACACTGACTACTATGCGTACTTGGTGCCATGAATTAGACAAAGGGAGTTCAGAGTGGGCTTGATGGAGCTCGACACATGGTGGGAATGGTTGAGGCCCATCAACAAGGAATTATTGGACAATGGATCCCTCTGATGACCATTTAAAATTGTCTCTTTGCCAAACAATTGGGAAGTAGCTATAGAACTATTGTAGTACAATAAAATTAGGTAAAATCTACTTCTAACTAAATTTAATCATGTGGTTGAATTGACTAATGTAAGAATGTATCTCTTGTAACAATTGTAACAAATCATATAAATAACAACGCGATGAGCGGATAGCATGCGTGAAGTGCCAAAAGAGTTTAGAATTGAATCACATTGTATTCATTCATTGGGTTGCTACATCATACATGTGTGACTTGATATAATTATTACAAGAGATGCTTTCTCGACCAATACCTCACGAAATTGAGTGATTATTCAGTAGTTTCGGAGTACAAATAAATACGTACGTCTCCTCTTACATGAACATTGATTTCCACTAATTAAATTCATGGTGGGACTCACCACTCTGTGGGAAGAGGGAGTACACATTTATTTGTACTCCGGAACAATTGAATAATTTTCTCACAAAATGTGCATTGAATTTAATGGAGCCACATTATTGAATTTAATTATAAAACATAAGATATAGCACCTTAAGAACTTTAGAACTTAAAAAATATAGAATTTAATGATATAACATAGTTATTGATTTCCCTCTGACAATTCGTGTGGTTACTGTGAGTCTATGAGTTTCATATATATAGACAACTAACTTTACAATAAGATAAGTTGTATGGTTACAGATATACATTAACTAGGAGACATCTACAAGAGATTGAGATTAACTAGAAGATTTCATAGCTATCTTTGTCTTACTAATGTGAGGATTATCTTTAGTCTTGATAAAAAATAATCAAATCCAATTACTTGATTGATAAAAAATAATAAGATCCAATTAATTCAGATGCGTCAACAATGACGCGGATTGCATTAAACAGTCGTTATACCAGCACTATTTCAGGAGGCGGTATCACGTATGACGGACATATATGTTTGTAATGGTAGATAATTTTTCCTATTTGAGGCCATGCAGGCTAGTTGTTTAGGCCACGTTTGTTTCGACGTATAACGTTTTTTGGAAAACCACTCATTTTCCAAAAAATATTTTCTAGAAAACTGACTCATTTTCCTGTGTTTGGTAGCGACCTTGAAAATAGTTAGAAAACATTTTCTAGTGTTTGGTACACACAAAAAAATCATTTTTCAGAACACTTTTTAGAAAACGTTTTATGGTGTTTAGTATAAACGTTATTTTTCATAATCCACATACATTATAAAAAAAAAAAAATTTAAATCAATCTTACTTCACATAATTCAAAAATCAACCATATTTTTCATAATTCAAAATAACCATACTTCTCAAGATTCCAAATAGACTTAAAATAGTCAATCACATTTAGGCACCTACATAGTCAAAAAAAATTCAAAGTGTCTTTCATAGCACTCAAAATACATTGTCCAAAAAGCACCTACATAGTTAAAAATGTGTTTACATTATATGTATATATGTATGTAAGTTTAAAAATTTATGGCACTGTTTATTTAAGTATTTTGGTTCATGTTTTTACGAAAGCAACAAAAACAAACGTTTTTCCTTTTCACCGGTTCCCTTAATTTAATATTTGCATGTCATTAATAACCATTTTTATATACAAAAATATTTGATTGGTACATTTTCTCTACACTAAATATTGAAGCTTTCCCAGTATGCAAGGGAACAAAAGTGAAGAGCTATATGAAAAAACACTAACAAAATACAGACTTTTTCTAGCTTTCAAGAGTTACAATCCTAACATCACTCATTCTGAGTACTTCTGTATCACAAACTTTGAGTGCTTTCTGTTAAGAGGAAGGGAGATTGCTCACCAAAAACCAACTTTGAAATATGCTGAAGTTGTTCCCAAAGAGGTACCTCGGCTGGAGCCCAGTTGGGAACTCTCTACAATAAGCTAAAGCTTCCCCTACAATAAGGATGTACTCATGGGATTTGCAAAGAAATGCTCACAAAAACAGATTTTGTCATGCTGAGATTGCTTCCGAGGAGGTTACCAAGAATGCCTGGGGGTGCATTGGATGCAGTTTGATACATCTTTACATACAGGTGTTTATCTAGAATCATTAACTCGAACAATTTTCTAAACTACTTTAATATTCCCAACAAAACAGAGCAAAGTACAGCAAAAAAAAACAAAGCTCTCAAACAACATTCTTGCCATATCCATATCCCCAACTTTACAATAACCTGAAACCATGGTTGACCAAGACACAACATTCCTTTCAGGCATCTTCCTAAACAATTTAAACGCCTTGTTCATTTGTTCAGCCTTCGCATACCCACCCAAAATCGTATTCCAACTAACTATATCCCTCTTTGGCATTTCATCAAACAGCTAGCGCGCCTCCACCAACTTGCCAGCTTTCAACAAACCACCAATCATATAATTTCAAGACACAATATTTCTCTCCCCCGTCACCATAAAGAACTTCCTCGCGGAATTAACACCAACAAATCCACACTTGGAATAACTATCAATTAGCGAATTGGGCACAAAAAATATCTGGAAAAAAAAAAAAACCCAAACTTTACAATATGGCTATGAATCATTTGTACCATAGGAAACCAAGATTTGCTAGAACACGCTTTAAGAAGAAATCGGTACGTGAAATTATCAGGATAAACCCCATTACGCTGCATTTGAAAGAAAATTGCAAAGGCCTATGAAGGCTGAGAGTTGTGAACATGGGCTTAATTCACATAGGTGGAGAGAGAGAGAGAGAGGGCTTACAGAGAAAGAGAGAGAGCGAGAGGATAGATAGAGAGAGAGAGAGAGTGTGAGAGAAGAGATGAAAGGGCTTACTTATAGATTCAATCGAGGGAGCGTGCCTTGAGAGTGAGAGGCATGGAGGAAAAAATAGATTGTTTTACGGAAAGAAGAAGCGTAAAACAAGCCGAAGAAAATAAGGCAAAATTCTATTACGTTTTTCGTTGATTATTTTTAAGTTTTTTGTTGACCACATTTTCTGGTGCAACCAAACATTAGAAAACTTGGAAAACCTTCTTCAAAAAATGTTTTACGTTGAAACAAACGGAACCTTAATCTAAACTGAAGTAATTGTTTAATCATATCGAAGCTTACTGCCAAAGCTATAGACAACATTGACCACTATAAAATGACTATTGGGATTTGGGAAAGTAAACAAGCTCCGTCATTTCGCTCTGAATTAGCATGGCTGAGGTGTCTCATATGAATACATTGAAGAAGATCTGGACAACAAAAGTCCTCTGCTTCTACAGTACAATCTGTGCACAAGCAAATCCCAGTACTTGTTCATGGCGGAAAACCAGTTTGTGAGTCTATGATTATCGTTGAGTATATTGACCAGACGTGGCCACAAAACCCCTTGTTCCTCAGTGACCCTTATGAGAGAGCCATTGCTCGGTTTTGGGTAAAATTTGTTGATGACATGGTATATTTATATGTTTTGTATTTACATTTTGTGATACAGTTCAACATACTATCAGTCCAAATGCTTATGTCTAAAGTCAATAGTCACCTCGTTGGTGTCGGTCGTTGGAATAACACTGGCCAATTATTTTTATATTATATTATATATACCTATAATAATACAATAAAGGTTCAACTTGGGAAAGCTAGTCTAGACCGATCCAAACCCAAGTAATTTTGCCAAAGCTTGGAAAAAGAGGGTCATTCTACAGTACCCACAGTTTTTTTTGTAGGTACCATACCCACTCACATCTTAACCATCAATTACTATGAGTTTTATTCTTAGCCGTACAACTAATTAAAATGCCTCCACAAGATACCGGTTGAACAAGTAAAAAAAAATTTCCTCAAACAGTAGTCCTCTTTGATACCAAAAGTTCAATAAAGCCAACTTCATTCTAAAAACCTCTAAACCAGTAAACGTCAACCCAGCAAACTACCGTCCTTAATTTCTGCCATTAACTCTTCCCATTTTGTGTATTTTGTG
>BKZX01026311.1:1370-32076 GCA_014362285.1 Fagus crenata | reverse complement strand
CCTTTTTTTCTATGAGTGCACATTTGCTGGTATCTATGAAGCACTGACACAGGCGCGATACAGGACATGATACGACACGAGACAAAGCGATATGACATTTCTTGAAAAACTAGGATACGACACTGTGAGAATATAACCATTAATTAATTGATTAATATATATATTTAGGTATATTTTATTTATTTACAGACTTATTTTATGTTTATTTTAAGTTGTCAACATAAATAACAACTATTAAAATCTTTCAAAACATATTTATAATCAAAAGAAACTTATATTATTCACCTCTTTTAACAGTAACCTTCGAAATATGCATTTTTTTAACCGAGCTATTTCAATGGCCATAAATACCTTCGAAATAAGCATGAAAAAAATAACAGCTCAATACCTTCGCGCGCGACTAATCATTTGGTGCGCGACCAAGGATTTTTGAAGATGAAAACCCCTAAATCGTGAATAGTAGCAGCAAATTTGAATTTTCGCAAAACTTCAATTTTCGCCCAAATCGTCAAATAGAAACTTCAAAACCCCCAAATCTTCAAAACCCCTAAATCGTCAAAACCCCCAAAATTGAAATACCTTTTCACGCTCAAATTCTCGCACTAGATTCAACAAATATTCTCGCACCAGACCTTGTCCTCGCTCCACGGCTCCACCTCTCATTGCTCACTCCAATCAATTTCAACAAAATGTAAGTTCCAACTTCGAACTCTTTTTTTGGTTTTGTAAAAGATTTTCATTTAGATTTTTTAGAGAGAGAGAGAGGGTTTGAGATATGAATACTGCTTCAAGCCTTCGACGCTCCCATTTTCAGGCTGCCAGAAAACTGTGAGATTGACCGAATCGACAGCTAGCAAAGACGATCATCGAAAGACAAGGTCATCGAAAGAGTCCTCTCCGTCATAAAGAGCTTCCCCAAAGTCGATCCTTCCCAGGTCCGCCTATCATTTTCTCTCCGATTCCATTTCTTTCCTTTTCATATTCTTAAGAAAATGCTTGTTTGGCTCCCGATGCGTGAGAAACTCAGCCTGATTTGCTCGTCAATTAATCCTAATTTGCTTGTCAATTAAGCTTAATTCCTTTGCTAATTATCATTTGTGTGTGTGTGTTGGGAGAAAGTGTCTGTTTGGTAGCTGAGAAAATGTGAGGAAAAGTGAATGGATGTAAACATGTTGAAATCCTACAATGTGTAATCTGAGCCTAAGAGCACTGTTATGGTTTAGCTGAGCTGGATTTATAGATATTAGATTAACAATTTATTTATTTATTATTTTAGTTTCCTCTATTTTCTTAGCAACCAAACATAAATCACTGTGTTTGATGGCTGTGATATGTTTAATGTTGAATCCTACAATGCTAATTATCATTGCAATTGTAGTTCCTCCTTTTCTAGCTGATTAGCCTTTTTGATTTATCCCATTTAGATGAAAGTGTTTGCAATGAATGATGTTGTTGCAAATGCATGCCTGAGATCATCAAACCATTTTGAAGATTAGAAGCTGGCATTGGAACTTATTCTTCATTTATATACCAATGTTTATCATGTCTTGCCTAGTAATTTACAATGATCAAAGATCCCTTATCTCTTATCAAAACATGTAAATTGTTGACTGATAAGAATGAAGAATGCAATAGAGCAACAAACAAGAAGATTGAAACAAAAATGAAGTAAACTTGAGATTTGAAGTAGAAAAGGAAAGAAAACAGAGTAGATAGGTAAACATTGAATCTTGACACCTTTTCAAATGAAATTCACCAATGGTTATTGCGGATTGTGAGATAATTTTATCAATAGGAATGTTGATTGAGTATCCAGCTTGAGAGAACCTTAATCTCTTGCTTGCCAACATTTCAATCTAAAGTTAGTAATTTCCCTCTTTTGCTGTCAGATACTTCTTTACAGGTGCAATTTAGATCTTCTTTTGAATTCCTGTTCAATTTATTTTTATGCATTGTCTTTCTGCTCCGTATTTGACTTAATTTGGTTGGTCTTACTATCTAATTTAGCTGCTAAGAGTTTTACAAATAGAATGGGGCTTGTAGAACTGTAGAAGCCCTTTATTTAGTTACTAACTTAAGAGTATCATGTTTCATTCTTTGCTTGCTTGCAAATTTGTTTCCAACAAGTGGTTTGGTGCTATTATTTTTAGTGGGATCTTATTTGGAAGACTTTCATCTTAGTGGTATATAAACTTCAAATCCAAGTATTCCTTGCTCATGTCACCTTGATTTATGATGACTGCATTAATCAATATCCCATTTGGGTCTTTACTTGTGAATGCATCTCTCTTTTTGCCTTTATCCCTTATAAAATAGCATAGTTATTTTTTCTTGTCCATTTGGGTCTTTACTTGTGAATACATCTCTCTTTTTGCTGTAATGCCTATGAATATTTCTTATCATCTTCATCTTTTATGTCTATTCTGTTTCCTTTTGTTATATGCTATATGAAAAATTATATTAGATTTATAAATGGTTTTTTTTTATTCATATTGCAGCAATATTGAGACATTGGTTGTTCTATATATAACATGGAACACAATTGGGTAAAAATTAGGAACAGAGCCCTTCCTGAGTATAGACAAGGAGTTAAGGAGTTCCTAGATTTTCCTAGGTCGAGAGGAAGATGTTTGGCGACAAATGGGTAGTTCTTTAAAAAATTATCGTGACTCCCTAAAGAGAAAATGGTTAAATCCATATGGTGATGCAATAGAAGAAGCAAGAGCAAATGTACCATCCGGAATAGCGAAGGATGATTGGAATGATCTTGTTGATTGGTGGACTAACAAAGATTATATGGTACCATTACATATAATTATTCTTTGCATTGGATATTGTCGTTCTTGACCATTTCATGCACTTTTTAAACCTCATTTAATATATATATATATATATATATATCCTTAGTTGGATTGTTTGTAGTTTATACATACTCATATCATTCTTAAATGTAGGAAATGTGTTTAATAAACAAGAAGAATCGTGGTGAAAATAAAATTGTCCACACTTCCGGATCAAAGAGCTTTCAACAACAGAATGCGGAAGAGGTAATCTAAGATCTTAACGTATATATCTTGATCAACATGTGGCGGTTACTTGCCTAAATGCCTTGATTGAACATGCCCTGTCCTAACTATTTGTGGCCTTTCAACATCTTACTTTGTGGATCACTATTTTTAATGTCACTGTCTAAGTTTTAATGATAGTAATTAGGCTACAAGTACAAATGCTCTTTGAGTTTTGGACACTATATTGGGCAGTATTTATTTCAATCTATTCACAAGGACTTTTGATATGATTTTATAGAGCACACTGCATAAACTTTTGGACCAAAATTGAGTGATGCTGTTGTGCTGTTGAGAGTCAATATTTTGGTTTAGTTATTATGGTTTATTTTTCCTTACATTTGTGTCTTGCCAAATGGTAGAAAGAAAAGACAGGTCATCAAATTACTAGAGTCCAATTATTTGATATCACTCATGTGCAATCTGATGGGCAAGCAATAAATAAAGAAACACAAGATTCATTGGTATGGAGTATTCTAATCATATTGATATAACTAAGTTTACTGGTACGGTTTTGCTGTATGTGATATAAGTGCTTTTCTTTTTTGATGACGTTAGGAGTCTTACTACTCAAGTGAATAAGGGGTCATTGCAAATGTCTGAAGACCAAATGTTTGTGGAGGTATTTGGGCTTGAGCATCATGGACGAGTTCGAGGCTATGGGGCAGGTGTCACTGCTACAAAATTATGGGGTTCCTCCTCATCCAAAATGAATAATCTTGAGAAGCGACTGCAGGAGTCTGAGCAAATGCGTTTGGAGGCTAATGCAAATGCCAATGCTAAAGTCGAATTATTGGAGGAACAAGTCATTCAGCTTAAGGATTTGTTAGAAGAACAATCTACTCAAATGGAGCAACAAGCTATTCGTGTTGAAGCTCTCATGGCGCAAATGATGGTTTATATGACCCCACGAGAAGCCGGCAAAAAGAAGAAGACCGCACGAGTAGCTTGACTAGATTTACATATTTGGACTTGATTGGATTTGTTGTAGTAGTCCATATTGAACTTTGTTTACTTTACTTCATACTCTTTTTTAAGTTGTACAAAATCTAGTTTGTCAAGCATTGTAATGAGATTTTTGGTACAAATGTGGTATATTTCTTGTATATTTGGTATAGGTCCCTGCTCAATGAATTTTTTTAGAAAAAAAAAAAAAGAAACTTTATTGAGGGTTATGACCCTTGATAAAAACCAAATTACTTATTTTGAGGGTTATGACCCTCGATACAAGTAATATTTGTAAAGTATCCAACACTCTTTATGGGGGGTTATAACCATGGTTGTTAAAATCGGGATCCGGATCGTAGGATCTTACGATCCTACGATCCCACATTTCAAAAAATAGCCGGATCGAGGTAGAATCGCACACCTCAATAGGATCAGCAGTAGGATCTGTAGGATCGGTCGGATCAATAGGATCTTACGATCCTACGATCCTACTCCGATCCCACCAAACATACTATTTAAGCCAATTTATATTATGGGTTGATGAAAAGTACACAGGCCTGATAGATAAAAATAGCTCAAATGATTAAAACCAGTTTTTTAGCCCAAAAAACTTGTGAAATGACAAAAAAATCCCTCTATTCTCAATTAAAATCCAACCACACCCCACACAATACTCAACTCCCAAAATCTAAATACCAAAATCCCTAAACCTACACACTATGTTGCTGCCACTGTGCTCTGTCACTGCCACTGTCGCCGGTTTGCCTTCAACTATTCATTGTATCAAACTCTTACTCTCTTATTGTATTAGTATGTATTCTTAACATTTACTAATATTTTTCTGTCATAAAACAAAAAGACCATATTTTAGCAAATGCTTTGATCAACACGTTGTATTGTATATGAAATTTGCGTTTGCGTTTTAACTATATGAATGTGCAATCTGATTGAATGTTTAGCTTATGACTTATGTACTGTTGCTACTTAATATAGTTATTCACTATTTCACTTATTTTGTACTTAATTGCTAACTAATTAGTAATTACTTATTAACTTTTTGGATAAATTGTGTTGAGAATTAAGCATATATCTTTTGTTAATATAGATGTAGCGAATAACGATGTATCAACGTCATATATGGTATGAATTACATTATCTTGAAGCAAAACTCTTTTTTTTTTTTTTTTTGATTTTTATTTTTTATGGATAATATCATAATTCTAATGAACATTTAACATACAAAGCCATTATTAATGTGTTTTTACACTTTTTCCGATAAATAAGTAGGATCTTACGATCCACGATCCGATCCTACGATCCGATCCACGAAGTCCCTCCAGCGATCCTGCATAGGATCCCGATTTTAACAACCTTGGTTATAACCCTTTTTATCGAGGGTTATGACTGTTGATAAAGATAAAATACTTTGTTTGAGCTTTGCGTAGGCCGTCGAAACATCTTTTTCGACGGTGTTTCTATCAACGCCTTTCGACGGCCATCTTGACAGTCGAAATAACCTTTTTTGAAGGTTTTTTAATACTTATTTCAAGGGTTTTGACCCTCGTAAAAAGTCTTCTTTTTTTTTTTTCTATGTTTCCATTAAGCCTTTTTTGGATTCGAAGATATAAATTAAGAGTTTTGATGAATGATTATTAGTATGCAGTACTTGTAATGAATTTACAACACATGGTGGATGTTACTCCAACAAATTTGTGATGTATTGGATTTGAAATAAGAACGAAAATCTTCTATACCACTCTAGATGTAATATCTTATATCTAATCATTTCATAAATATATTTAAAAACACGGTCGAGTTTCACATTAGCATTCCATAAATATATTTAACACTGTAATTAGATATTATTAAATCCCACGACATTTAAAATAACATTCTATTTCTTTTTGATAATTTGAGAGTTGGAAAATAGAGGATTTGAATTTTCAATGTTTCCATTGAAAACACCAAAAGATACCAATTGAGCTACAAGTCTTTAGTAATAACATTCTATTCTAAGATCTCATTGTTTTACAATACTAGACTTGAACCGGCACCTTGCGCTGGAAACGTTCTAAATTCTAATAACAAATGCCAAGAACCATGTAACTCATTGACATTTCTTGGTTCACTCCATGTGGAGAACTTAGATTTAAACTTCTACCCTCTTGTGGTAAGTGAAAAATAATAACAAAAAAAGAAAAGATAGAAAGTCTAGAAAATTGAAGAGATTATTACATATGGAAACCAAAATATATATTATCCCAGTACATGTTCACGGCAGAAAACCAGTTTGTGAGTCTATGATTATCATTGAGTATATTGACCTGGCGTGGCCACAGAACTTCTTGTTGCCCAGTGACCCTTATGAGTGAGCCATAGCTCGATTTTGGGTAAAATTTGCTAAAGACAAGGTATATTTATATGTTTGTATTTACATCTTGTAATACTGTTAGTTCAACACACGATGAGTCGAAATGCTCATGCCAAAAGTCAATGGTCACCTCGTGTCTTGTTTGCCTATTTTTGCGAAATTAGGAGATCATTTTTCTTGATTCTAGCTAAAAAGAAAATCATTTTCAAAATGATAGTTTGACATTGAAACCAAATATCACGATAGTACGTCACACATCTTTATTTTACATTTCAAATTTATAATGCATCCCAAAATAGCCAATCAAACATATATCTACAGACTGCCCAGAAGTCCGTGTTACTAGCAACTATAATCTTAAACATGCAATTGTATTATACAACATGGATTGGAAGGATTGTATAGCATTCCACATAATTCATATCCTTGCTTGTCCTGGTGAGACTTTGACTGGCCCTAGGAAAGTTCACTTGGGGTTGATAACAGTCAAGAAACCATGTGCATAGTTGGTCTACATTCTGGATTAGCATGCAAACATTCAATTGCCAACTTTATGACAACTATAAGTTGACTCTCAACCTGAAGTGTTGGAGGTGGAAGTTGTATGTCTAACAAATCTTTCGACAATAAATTCTCCTCCACAAATGAAGCAGATAGAATGGAGATGATTTCACCAGGATGTCTTCCTTTGATTACTTCAATAGCCAAAACTCCAAAGCTATATACATCACATTTCTCAGTTATCTTCATTGTATATGCAAGCTCTGCAAACGAACGAAATATTATGCCAATGTGTTCATATGCCTTGTGTACAATATTGATTAAAAAATTAAGAATATTACCTGGTGCAATATATCCATATGTGCCAGCAAGTGAAGTCCAATTGGATGAGTCACGATTAAGAAGCTTAGCTATGCCAAAGTCTGAAACATGAGCCTCATATTGAGAATCCAACAAAACATTTTTGCTTGATATGTCCCTATGAACAATTGGTGGTGAGCACTCATGGTGCATGTAAGACATAGCGTGAGCCACACCTTTGATGATATTCAGCCTCTTGTTCTAGTCCAATTCTTGAGCTCCTTCATCATTGCTTAAAATTGTGGCCAAGCTACCCCTTTCAAGGTATTCATAAATCAAAAATGAGTGTCGTGAATGTGAACAAAAGCCATGCAACTTTACAATATTTCGATGTCGAATTTCTGTCAATGCCCTTATCTCATTGAAGAATTCTTTTTGTTCTGCAACCTCACCATCACATAAGGATTGGAGTTTCTTCACTGCCACCATGCTTCCTGATGTTAGCTTTGCTTCATAGATAGTTCCATGTCCTCCCCTCCCAATGCAGAACTTATCATCAAAACCCTCGGTCGATTCAATGATTTCCTTGTACATTTCCTTTCCATCGAATGTTGATATCGAAAACACCTTTTCATTCTGCATGTTATTTGTTTGGTCTGTATGTGGGTGCTTCCCTTTTCTTCTCAAAATGAAGAAAATTCCAAGGAAAACCAATACAAGTGAAAGTGTTCCTAGAAGAGGGAAAATGATTTTGTATCCCTCTTTCGATGTATGACTTCCTACCTTACAGTGTTGCAATATTGTAACATTTCCACACAACCCTTTATTACCTTGTAATGCTTCTATGCTAGCATCTTGAAATGCTTTGCTATTGGGAAGAGGACCCTCCAACTGATTATAGGATATGTCCACAAACAACAAGCCACGCATTTCTCCAAAAACAATTGGAATGAAGCCAGAGAGATTATTGTGAGAGACGTTCAACATCTCCAAACTTTGCAGATTGCCAATTTGTGAAGGTATCTCTCCTTCGAGCAAGTTATGACTCAAATCTAGCTAGGACAAATGAGCTAAATCACACATTTGAATTGGAATGTTGTGGCTAAACTTGTTGTTGCTCAAATTCAAATAGTATAGCTTCAAAAGGTTCCCCATATTTCTAGGGATCGACTTGTCAAATCTATTACTGGATAGATCCAGATACTCAAGATTTGTTAATGATCCAAGCTCTGGAGGTATAGCACCAGAAATTTGATTTCCATTCAACATCAGCTTCGATAAAGAAGTCAACTTTTGAAATTCCTTTGGAAGCATCCCAACTAATTGATTAGAGGAAAGATCAAGTAATTGGAGTTGAATGGAGTTTCCAATTTCAGGCGGTATGCCACCACTAATATTATTCCCAGCAATTTTTAGGGTACCTAGTTTTGGGCACTTGCTCCAATTGTGTGAGATTTCACCATAAAATCTATTGTAGCTTAGGTCCATGAAGTCCAGGTTACTATACACACCAAAATCTTCAGATATATTTCCAGAGAGTTGGTTTCGTTCAAGGCAGACTCTAATTAAGCTTGTGCATTTCCTCAAGGTTTTCGGTATTGGACCTCTGAGATTGTTGTCATTTGCAGTAAAGTTTTGAAGAGAACCACTTTGGCATAAGTTTTGAGGTAAAAAACCACTGAAGTAGTTTGTATCCAGCACTAAATTGGTCAACTTCATCAAATTTCCTATCTCTGGAGGAATGGGACCAGAAAAGTGGTTATCACGGAGGTATAGATCTTCTAAGTTGCTCAAATTACGGCATAAGTTTTGAGGTAAAAAACCACTGAAGTAGTTTGTATCCAGCACTAAACTGGTCAACTTCATCAAATTTCCTATCTCTGGAGGAATGGGACCAGAAAAGTGGTTATCACGGAGGTATAGGACTTCTAAGTTGCTCAAATTACCCAAGAAAATTGGAAGAGTGCCATTTAACTGATTTATGCCCAGTTCAAGATCAGTTAAGGACTTCAAGTTTCCTAATTCTTTAGGAATGGTGCTAGAAAGTTGATTGTTGTATAAATGTAAGAGAGTTAGGTTGGTGAGAGCACCTATTGACGTGGGAATTGAGCCAGAAAGATTATTTGTATGAAAGCTTAAAAATTTGAGAGACTTCAAATTCCCTATTTCTGAGGGGATGCAGAAAGAGAGCTTATTGTCATACACTTGCAACCATGATAGCTTTTCAAGGTTTCCAATATTAGAAGGGATGGGACCTATTAGCTTGTTCTTACTTATGTCAAGCTCAACTAAATTGGTAAGTTTTCCGATTTCTGGGGGAATGAAGTCAGAGAGTTGATTATCATAGAGGTACAAATAAGTCAAGTTGCTTAAATTACCAATTTGTGGTGGGATTTCCCCTGATAATTTATTAGAGGACAGATCAAGATATATGAGTGTGGAGAGGTGACTAGTTTCAGTAAGGACTGTACCAAAGAGTTCATTTTTGGCGAAATCAACAGATGCAAGATTGGGGAGAGATGAGAATGGAAATTCATGGAACGTACCTTTCAAGCCTGAGTTTGTAAGGTTTAATCTAATAACACTTCCTGCTTTGTTACAAGAAATGCCGAACCAACTGCATGGGATTGAAGAATTGGTTGCATTCTTAGGAAGAGTCCATGAAGGCAGGGGTGAGTGGGTATCATTTTGAAGGGTGGCTTTCCATTTGAGTAGAGCATTTGCCTCTGCCTCTGCCTCTGCCTCTGCCTTTTCATTCACAGAAAGAGAAGCAACATGGAAATGGAATGAGGAATGTAACACGGCCAACGTGGCCAGAGAAAAGAGGGAAAGTACTTTTTTCAAGCTAGACAATGCCATGGTCTTTGTTTTACAAGTTGCAAACGGGTTCAAAACTCTATCTTTATATGTCAAAGCCACCCCGTTAATTTCTTGCTGACTATATCTTTATATACAGGTGCAAGACTTGGATGTTTCCTGCAATCAATTTTCGTCCTTAATTGCCGACGGAAATAGGGAAAGCAGAAAGTATCCTTTACTTTAGGTCGAGTAATTAATTATTTTAATATAATTTTTCGTAGTATTTAATGTTTTATTAAATAATATATTATATTAACAAAATAAATATTAAGATGGATACACGTGCCTATCATCTGCCAAGCTCTCACTTGATACTTATAAACTTGTATATCATTTGCAGATGACTCTGTATAGACTTCCGTTTTTTTTACTTTCTCTTTATCACAAAAAATTTCCACAAATATCTAGCTGCATATCATCTTCCTTATCACCGGTCTCATGCTTGAAGGAGCAGTAGTGCACTACACGGATGGTAATTCGAAGCTGATGAGCACCACATGTTCAAGAAAAAAGGCTTCTCAACCAGGGTCAGGGCTAGGATTTTGTCTGCGTGGGTCGTGGGGGCAACTAAGAACTCATTAATAATATCAAATTTGTAAAATAAAATTTACAAAAACTATCTTTTACTACATGTATCTCCAATAATTTAAGAAAGATAATGAATCACATCAATAACATATTAACATTATTATAAACATTAAAAAATTCAAAATCTACAACCAAAATTACTTTGATATGTAAATATTAAAAACAAAAAATTTAATTCTAATAAGAAATTTGCAAAAGATAAAATGAAGATCATACTTTTTTAGTTTTTCCCTTTGTAAAACTCAAAGCTAGGAGAGTAAATAGTAATGACACATGAAAATATGAAAATAGGGAATTCCGTGGGTCAACACATAGTTACCCTTAAAATCCTTTTACAATAAAGAAAGTCACAAAAGAAAGGATTCTCATCCAAACTCTATAGCTGACCAAAGAAGTGTTAAGTAGGGTAGTCGTGGAGAACACAGGTTGTAAAAAATTTTGGTTTTTTCTCTTTTGGCTTCTTTAGCAAGCCTTAAGTATTGAGCATACTTGGCAAATTCTATCCAAGTATTGAGCATCTTTATTTTCTTTTTACTTTTTTCAAATGTTCCCTACAATTTATAAAATTCTAACGTAATGTCACAGTCTTTTACTCTTTTATGCAAATAACACAACGGGACAAGTTTAAAATTTTTTACAACTTATAAAAATTTTACATTGACCCAAAGTTTGTTTTTCAGAATTCGGTGGGGCAAGTGCCTCCACTACACCCATGCTAAATCCGCCCTTGTTCTCCACAACAAGCTCTCCTCCAACTGTGATGTTCCTCCACAAGAAGCTTCTACACCTCCTCATATCAAATTCGTTAACCAGCTACAACATGGGTAAAATAGTCATTGTCTCATGCCCACCCATTCTCCTCCTTGTTTTCTTCCTAATTTGGGAGGATAAAAAACTGTGGACCCGGGTGGAAATATCATTTCCTCCCCACTTTTCCTTTCTCCACTTTCTTTCCTCTCTAAAATCACCCAACCAAACAAAACCTTAATGTGGAATTTCTATGATGGTGTCTTGACTTTGAATATTTGAATCTAGGCTGACTTTGAATATTTGAATCTAAGCCACCTGCTTTGACGAAATAGATCCATAAATTCATCCATTTCCAAGAATTTTCCTTATATTACTCCAGTGTCTCTATTCTAAACTTATGAATACCGTGCGAATATCCGTTTTAAATTGATCAAAGAAAAAGCGATTACCGGTAGGCCTAGTTTATTTTTGTTGTTGCTTTCTTGACCTTAGAGAACAGGTGAGAGTGAGACCATTCTATTCATGGGTGGTGGGACCTAGAGTGGAGAAGGAGGGGGCAAATCTTCGCTAAAGTGATAAGAGTGTGGTTGGATGGAGGGAGAAGAGAAAGGAGCATAGGAAAGTGGATAGAGTTGGTTTAATGACCCTGGATGTTTTTTAGACGGTGGAGAACGAAGGGTTTGAAGGGATTTGGAGTAGTATTTTACCTCTACAACCCCCTTATTTTTAATTCCACTAAATTGGGGGAATTTGGAGAGGAAGGGTAGGGGAGTGGTTCCACCTATGTTAAAAAGAACAAATTTGTCCTTATGGTATCAATTTATGTATTCTTTTTTAATTAGCAAATGAGGGTCATAATTGTAAGTTTATATGATCATTCATCTCTGCTCTCCTCCCTTAAAACATCCAAATAAATGAGAGATGTATCTATTCTCATTTCCCCTTAATTTTTAAAACATCTAAATAAGGGAAAATGGGTAACCATACCCCTCCACTCTCCTCTCCTTTCCCCATTTACCCTCTACTCTCATCTCTCTCCAAACTTCTTAACACACCCTTATCCTCTACTCTCCTTTGCCTCTAAACTTCAAATACACCCTAAAACTTGTGATGACATAAAGTTAGTAAAGTCGTGAAAATGGTGTGTTTATGAACTTATTATGCGGACTACTTCAGACATAGAGGAACAAGAGGTGCCATTAAGCCCATGGAAAATTTACATAGCATTTTATCTTTTGAAAACAAAGGCCGATTGGTACATACAAACAACCTCTGTAAGGCCACATAAAAAAAATAAAAAACAAACAAACAAACATAAAATTTTGCCATAATTTGGAATTGTGGTAATATGTGAGTGGTCAACAATCAACACGACATACCTCAACTAGGGGCAGAGCTAGAAATTTAATTTAGGGTGGATATCTTTTGACAAGGGCGGAGCTAGAAATTTAATCTTAGGGGCACCATAATTGTGAAGCTATATGTGTGTTTTTCATCCATATATATAATTTATATAATTCATAAGGTTTTATCAAAAGAAATGAAATTTTTTTGAGAACGGAAAGTTGGCAAGCTAAAGAAGGGAATGGATCTTAGCAAAAAGGGGGATAGACTTTTGGTTTTGATAAAGTAACGGGATGTTAGGTAATTTAATTTATCAAAAAACATTAATGGGAAAGATTAGACTGTTACTTAACTACATGAGAGTGGATTATTGTTTCATTTAAGAATTATTTTATATGAAAATATTATAATAATATAAAAAGCTTTTTTGCTTTCTCTTTTATATGGTTTGTTATTATTAACTAAAGGGATGATGTTTGTCATGGGAAAGAAAAAATGGAAAAGTTTAAAGTAACAAATGGTGAGTACATGAGATGATGTGATGGAGGAGTAGTCAAGTGGGTCATCTATATATAATTTATATAATTCATAGGGATTAATTTTCAAGTCTAATATCTATATAATTTTTTTTTTTTTTTTTTTAAAAGTAGGAACATTTTTGGGGTTGGGCTGAGTTATAGGTAGACACTTTTTAAAATTGAGGGTGGACACATAGTGTAGCTCCACCCATGAGCCATGACCTCAACAAGTTGTGCCAAGAATTATAGTTTTTCATGTGATCCTAGACTTTTTCACATACAAAACATAGCGGAGTCAACAAGAAAAATGGAAGCATCAAACCAGTAAATAATTTAGTGAATGAATCAAGCGAAAACTTGCGTTCCCCAGGCCTATATGATGTTCAATTAATGATGTAGACCTTAATGTGGAATTTATAAGATGGTGGGTCCTGACTTTGAATTCTTACATATGGCAAGAAAAAAGGAAGCATAAAAAAAATTAAATAAATAAATAAAATAAAATTAAGTGAATGAAACCAAATAGCACAGAACAAAGAAAGTGAATGAGTCAAGCAAAATCTTAAGTTGGCCAAGCCTAATCTGATGTTCAATTAATGATGTTGACCTCAATGTGGAATTTCAATGATGGTGGATCCTGACTTTGAATATTTGAATTTAGGACCTTAATTATGTCGGAGATATAGATGCATGAATTTCTATCAATTTCCCGGAATTTCCCTTGTATTAATTCAAGGTCTCTATTTCAAAATTCAAACTAATTAATAGCTAACGACATGAATTTCCCCATCCATTTCCCAGAATTTTCCTAGTATTACTTCATGGTCTCTATTTCAAACGACGGTCTTACTTAGGTCCCGTTACGGGACTGGTGTTGGTTTTGATAAAATGTGTGTATTTTGTGGTAAATTTTATGTCAGTAGTGGTAAATGTGTATTTATTATTGTAAAATAAATTGTGTGAATTCTGATAACGTGAGTGATATTTGTGGTAAACTTAATTTTATTACAAATTACACATAAACCACAACGGACACAAAATTCATCAAAAAACACATAAAGCTTACAATTTTTGACACTCATGGCGGGACGATCCCATAGCAGGACCTTAGAATTTCCCTTCAAACGAATTAATATAGTAATACCTGATGGAGAGCCGATTTGGATTGCCGATAGAAAAAATATTTTGATATTGGTCAATATCGATATACTAATATTTTACAACCCACATGTTTTATTTAAGAGATTTTTAAAAATGCAAATCCATATTCTGATTCAAA
Source organism: Fagus crenata (assembly GCA_014362285.1). Lineage (NCBI taxonomy): Eukaryota > Viridiplantae > Streptophyta > Magnoliopsida > Fagales > Fagaceae > Fagus > Fagus crenata. The sequence continues at coordinate 17,553 of BKZX01026311.1, read as the reverse complement.
TATAATTTTCACTAAACATGCGATGTGATAATTAAGTTGATAAGTTTTTTTCAAAATGATGTGATGTGATAATAAGTATAGAGAAGGTGTAAACGTGTGGAGATTAATAAATTAAAAATTGGAAATAAAGAGATAAGGCCTGAGCAAACAAAAAATAAGATGGAGAAAAATAAGGTGAGCAGTTAAACGTTAGATTTTATTAATGGATTTATATGCTATTAAATTATATTTTAATTTTGTTAGGAGTATTTTGTCTCTTTGCAATAGTGTGTTTTGGGATAAAATAGGGGACCTTAATCGTTTCAATTCATGTTTTAATAAAAAAAATGCTTCTGAGTTTTGGATACATTGAAGGCCTTTTTAATGGACAATACATTTTATTGGCCAATAAAGGAGACCTTAATTTTATTTTTATTTTTTTCCTGGGTGAAGTAGCCTTCATTAAAATGTTAAGACAAATAAGTATAATATTTCGTTTTAGTTCTTAGGGCGGTGGAGCCTTCTTTTATTTGGGGGCCTTAGGTGATTGCCTAAGTCGACTATATGGTTGAGCCGGCCTTATCACTTCAACTAGATCCTGACTTTGAATATTTGAATCTAGACCACCTGCTTTGATTATGTTAAAGATATAGATACCAGTCGCAAACGCAATATGTTTTGGGCCCTTATATTGTTGAAAAATTTATGTTATATAGGTTGCAATGGCCCTTGTGGTCTAATGGCACCTCCTGACGTCTTTCAAGGGAGACATCCAGGGTTCTATCCCCCACACTGAGGTTGCTTGCTAATTGTCAAAAAAAAAAAAAAAAAATTATGTTATATAGGTTAGGTGCGTAGAAATGGACATAGAGTCCACTCCCAATAGTCAGTATCTAGTAAAACATACATAATTCTTAAGTATTTCTTTTGTTTATGGATAGGAGTGAACAGAACCAACCCAAAAACTGATAACCGAACCGAAATGAATCGAATAAGTCGATTATGATGGCTTGCTATTTAGGGCTTGTTAAAAAAAATTAAAAAATAAAAAATAAAAAATAAAAAACAAAAAACCGATGGTTCGGTGCGGTCTTCGGTTGTAGTTGTTCAAAATCGAAAAACTCTTATCCGAACCGAGGGTTTTTTTATATATATTTATCATATATAATATATTAAAATCTCAATTTGACCCAGTTTAGATTAGTGGAACTAAACATTGGGTAAAACTTAATTTAAATTCCAAGACACTTGATTAGTGTTGTATTTTATTTTGTTAGTTATGAATTTATATATATAAGTACTTTTTACAGGTACAACTGTATTTTTATTAACTTTCAATAAATAAATAAATCATGTTTCAGAATCTACGTACACTTGATCAATACATTGAGCCATTCCAAAATAAAAATAAAAATCTACTCTATAGTTACAAACACTCAAGGATTAATGAAAGATTTAAAGGATCCTAAACATACATGAGAAAAAGAAAAAAAAAAAAAAAAAAAGTTATTCTCCAAAGTTATCCTCCAAACATGTTGTAATAATGTCCCCTAACCTATTATGTGGAAATTCATAAAACTATCTACTTATATTAAATCACATGACTCATTAAATTATTTAAAAGTGATGTTACAGATATTACAAAATTTACTATATAACCTTACATGATGTGTCACCAAGGTTTTCAAAATCAAGATTATGGGTTGTAGAATCGTGCGATTCTACGATCCTACCCTATAAAATCAATCCAGATTGGAATATGATCGTTCAATAGATAGAATCGCTGTAGAATCGTGAGCCAAGTTGTAGAATCAATAAAATTGCAATTCTATAGGGATTCTACACGATTTACTACATTTGCTTAAATTGAGTTTTTTGCTTATTGGGCCACCAATCCTCACCTTGGTCGGGTTTTTTTTTTTTTTTTTTTTTTTTCTTATTTAATTAGCTTGAAGTCCCCAAAATCTCATTGTATGAAAAATAAACAAATAAACAAACAGTTTAATAAAAAACACGAAAGCTAATCCTAAGAAGTTTCTATTTCTGACTCTGCATCCCCAACTTCCCTTTTTTCAGAGAGAGAGACTATGCGAGCGAAGTGAAGGAGACTACGCCAATTCAAAGGAGAGTGACGATGTCGGTGCTGCAAAGGAGATGATGTATGTGCCCCAATTGTGCTGTTGCCAATTTCCATAAGAAAAAATCAATTTTGTGTTCTCATTTCTCATTGGGTAATATGATTTGACTTGGACTTGGTTTTCTACGGAAATCTTCTAATTCTTTGAAGTCTAAAGTCTGAACTCAGAACACTTCATTATGATTTTTTTTTTTTTGGTTCAATTGCTTTTCAAGTTTTCAACAACTCATGACTTTTTTATTCCATTATGTCAAATAACTTGTGTTTAAGTCTTTATCTAGTTTATTTGCAGAGAAGTTTCTATAACCTATTGTTGACTCTTTGTGTTCGTGTGAGGGCTCGTTTTCCCCCAATCCTATAGGGTCTCGAGATGTTGGGTGAATGTCACCGTGAGGTGAGTAGATTAGGTTGCACGGTGTGGGCCCATCCTGAACACATGTGGCCGACAGTACGCCGTAAAGAAAAGGATTCGCCACATGGCTTAGTTCCTGGAACCCCATTTGCAAAGGTACTAGTCTTGAACTAGGTCTAGAGCTAAGGTATGCTCTTAGTGAGGTGTTAAACATCCAAGACCGCCCACCCTTACAGGTAGCCTTCATTCATATTGTTGCATTATTCCTAGATTATATTTACTAAGTTAGCCCTTAAACATGCAAAGACACTTGTGCACTAACTCTAATAAAGATAAACCACCCAAAGCATGTGAGAAAAATGATAAAGAGTAAGAACTCAAAATGTTGCAAGAAATTCAATTCTACCTTACATAGCATACAAGAGCATGTTATGTACAAAAGTGAGCCAAAAAATATGTGAGTCATCCAAACATGTGAACGTACAAGAAAGCATGTGAGCATGTGAAAATGAAAATAGGTCGAACATGGAAGCATATGAGCATATGAAAACCAATTAAGCATGTAGGTTGTAGACACAACAATTTGTACTGGTCAATACTTATGGTCCCCGGTCTCAGTGATGATTACCCAAGACTCTCGTAAGACAATGTGTGTTGAAAACCATCAAGAATCTTCTAGAATTTCGAACTAAAACAGTCTTTTGACCTAAGAGGCGTACGCCTTTCAATTGGGCGTACACCTGTAGAGAAAAGGCGCACGCCAGTGCCACCGGTCAAAAACCCTAATCATGAACCCTAAATTGTTTTTCCTTTAGAGGGCCCACAGTTTACTTCTTTTTCAAGCAAACCTATGTCATTTTTCTACTATAAAAGGAGCCTCATACCTTCAGGCCAAAACACACATCAAAGACCCTAAAGAAACACTGAAAAGGTATAGAAGAATTTAGGAGAATAGTTTTAGAGTGGCGAAGCCTTGCTTAGTTAGAGAGAAGAAGGTTGTAGACACTGCATTTTGCACCCCCTACAACTTGAGTCCCCAGTCCCAATGACAAAAATACTAATCTCTATCAATATGATCAAAATCTTGTGTTAAGAGTAAAAGATAATTTTTAGTGACTAAGGCCTAACAAATCAAGTCTATTTCAAAAGCCCAAAGAGCCAAGTCCATTTTTGAAAGCCCAATGAACCAAAAAACTCAAATTGTCAAATTCCGACCTATGTAGCGTACGCCACTTAAATACAGGCGTACACCACCGCCATAGGAAACCCCAATTTTTAAAAAGGTTCGAGCTACAATTAGGGTTGCCTCTTACAACCCTAATTACCCTTGTCTTCAGCTTCTGGATATATGGTTGGTGTTTGCCATCCTTATTGTCATGGGTTAGCGCCTCTACCATATCTAGCTGAGATTTAACTTGGCATTGAGTCTCACCAAATCTGATTTTGCTCTAGTTCACCAACCCGGTCCGACATAACTTAATCTTCTCAGTTAAGCAGTACATAGGACTCCCATATTCCCCTTCCATATTCCACAGCTATTGGACCACTTCCTCACACTCTAGATCAGCTAGCCACTTCTCTTCAAATCTGTGCAGCTTTGCCTTCTGTCTATGATGTATCGTTGGGCCACCCGTTTCCACCAAAATGGTTAGATGATCAGACATGAAAAATGATAAGTGTGTTACTTGGTATTCAACAAACCAATCAGCCCACGACGGATTAGAGAGAGCTCTATCAAGTCGCTCTTGTACATTTGCCTACCGCCTCTATTATTATCCAAAGTAAACTCATACCCTCTAAACCCCATATCAACCAAATCACATCTGTTTAACACATCACCAAAGTCCACCATACGCCTCAATGGTCGATCAAAAAGCCCAATTTTCTCCTCTTGAACCAGTATCTCATTAAAGTCTCCAATCACCAACCATGGAAACGAAGCCATTTTATTCAAGTGATAAAGTAGTGCCCAGTATTCCCATTTCCTATCTTCCTCGGGTCTTTCCATAGAATCCCATCAACCTCCATACTCTACCATCCTCTATACATATATGAGAGCCAATATGGTGCGTAGAAAAAAAAAAAATTATTTCAAGATGAATTCCCTCTCTCCAAAGTAATGCAAGTCCCCCACTTCTTCCATGGCACGGGACTATGAACACATTCCAAAAACCAGTTTTTGCCCGAATCCATTCCAATTGTTCTGTACCAAGTTTTGTCTCCATGAGAAACAAAACCTCATGCCCTTGAGACTTCACCAAATGGTGGAGTGATCGAACTGCAAAAGGGTTTTAAAGCCCCCTGCGGTTCCAAATTAGGAGCCTCATTGCTCCCGGCGGGGCTGGGCACCAGACACCGCCTCTCCCAAAACCATATCCTCCCCGATCCAATCTGGAACATACTTTAATTTCTTTATATTTCTAGAAAAGTGAACATTCTGGTCACAGTTTTCATTTCGTATTCTCTTCTCTCTAGCAATACTTTTAATCGTATTTCCACTCACCTTTTTATGTTGCATGGGAATTGGCTTCCCACGTCTTTTCCATTTCAGTGGGGCCCCCACTTCCTGAGTAGATAGGGCTTGAAAAGCTTCCCTACCAACCCTCTCTCATGTCTCTTCTATGTACTTGTCTATGTTGTCCCTTTCCATGTCAGGTTTGCACTGCTCCACATATGTGGCAGCTTCCCCTATTATAGGTTTAAAGTCAACCTTTACAAATAAAAGAGAGCCTAATAACACTAGCCCTCTGGAGGGGAAGTTTGTCTCATTTGCTTGACACCCCCTGTCCCATTCACCCTCTTTTTCCTCTTTCGTGATAGCTCTAGTGTCTCTCACACTATCTAGTCTTCTTCCCCCCAATTCTAGGCACCCCTCCTTACCTTCATTAATTGGTTCTGACACAGCCCTTCCCCTATCACTTTCTTCCTCCGTGTGATTTGACCCACCAACCACCGCCGTGCTCTCCATTGACTTGGTGATCAGAGCGTTGTCTTCAGTCGTAATGTCATGTTTACCACCGTGATCCATCTCCTTATTCTTGGGCTTACCACTCCCATAACCTTCAAAGCCATGTACCCCCATCATCTTGCCTCCAAAACTAGCCTTCAACTGTTCCCCATACTGAGGTGGTTCACTGCCCTCATTCTTAGACTGTTTCTCACAGTTCCTTTCTTCGTGAACCAATAGTCCACATCTAAAACAGAAGGAAGATAACCTTTTGTATCTGTAATTAATCCATACCTTATCACCCTCCGAGCTTGTCACAAAACCGCCCTTCCGAAGTGGTTTGTCTATTGGAACTTCCACCCTAACCCTCAGATATTTCGCTTATTCTGACGTCATCTTCCACTCATCATTTGAGATAAATCTACTGATTCTATTCCGAATATCTGCTCTTGCTTCCTCTGACAACATCTCAAACAGTAAACCCCACACCTGTATCCAGGAGGTCTTGTGAGAAAAACTCATATTACGGCTACTAAGCCCCTTTTCCCATATGCGTAGTAGTAATAGGTTATTCTCGAAGCTCCAGGGGCTATTGTAAAGGACCCAATCCAGTTGGAACTGGGTCGGAAACTTGAACTGTAGAATATCATTGCCAACCTCCAGAACTTTTAAAGTTTGGCCCCATTCTCCATGCCTTTGTTAAGACCCCAGCCATCCCACATCCGTGGGTCTGCATACCCAAGCCACTAAGGCACGGATTGGAGTAGTTAAACAATTGATTAAGACATTTGTGAGCTTATATTCATGATTAGTAGGTCCAAGCTATACAAGCTTGTACCTAGGTGGTTATTTGGGTGCATTGGGGGTCTAGTACATTTCTAGGCTTTAACCCCTTGTACTTATTTGTTAGAGCATCTCAGGGTTGTACCTTGGCTGTTACTAGCAACAGCCAATAGGAGCCTTGATCTAGACCAGCCAATGGGAGGCTTGATCTAGACCAACCAATAAGAGGCTTGCATGAGAAAACTCATGCAAACTGTGTGGGTTATCTCTGCCATGCCTCCATTGTTGCTCATTATCAAAAAATACCTTCATTGTTTCTCTTAGAAATTCTCTCTAGGAGATTAGATTCATTAGTTGATAGAATTCAATAATAATTAGTAGGTTTTGTTCATGAATGCAAGGGGATCAATCCTATCGGATTGAATTATTCAAATAGTTCTTTGATTGTGTGATTTAGGAGAGAATCTGAGTGTTTTAGAGAGAGAGAGAAAGGGAATCCTTTCAGCCTTCCTCAAAGTTTCTTTCGCTGCTTTCATGTTGAAAGATTTCGTAGTCAGAAACCTTCCAAACACACTCATCATGCTTTCCTCAAGAGCCTTACCCCTACCCGCCTCAGACATTGATATAATTTCCTCTTCATCCCCCGTTAACCTAATTTTTTGAAGTCCCTCCACTACATCCCAATCTGTTCCCATTTTCCCCATCATGAAAAACCCAAGCCAAAGTACATACACTCACCTAGCATAAGCTAGAATAGAGTTCAGCTCGCAGAGAGGCGAGAGAGAAGCTCCTACAAAATGAGAGCCGATATCAATCTCTTCTTGAAGACTTGGATTACGTAATTGGAAATAAGCATCTTGCATAAACTAAATGCTTGACTTGTAAAGTTATTTGAGGTTTCATTAAGGTGACGTAATGTTTGGTTCAGTGATTCCATGAGGCAAGACAAGATGGTCTATAACAAGTAATGAGATCTAAGTGAGTCATAGGTGATGTGAATAGAAATAATAGGTTTTGCATCCTTTCTTTTTTTACATGATGAGATTCCTTTTTTCTTTTTCTTTTTGTATTTAGGTTAACTTCAAATTTTATTTCTCTTTCTTCTAGAATCTGATTGATTGTAAATATTCTCACTTGAAATTTTGGTTCATATAATTTTGGGAATTTGTTCTTAATTGTTTGGTGATTGTCAAGCTTGGAGTCATGTAAGAATTATCTTCTCTCATTTTTTATTATATTATGCTTCACATGCTTTGGTTGTACAGTCTTTAGGTTTAATTTGATTCTGTGTGTTTAAGTTTGATTTCCTTATTAAATGTCTCTTTAGACATAGCCCAATAATATGAAGAAGGTCAACCATTGGCTGGGCAGACTTGGGTGCCTAACACCTTCCTAAGCACGTACCCTAACTCCAAACTCAGATCAAGACCAGTAAAGCTTAATTTTTATATGGAATTTATAAATGGTTTCTGGACCTAAACCAGGTGGCGACTCCCTTCTTTGCCCTAATTTCAATAAAGATTTAGTGGCCCTTACCGATCTCGAGAGGTGTCTCGCAGGCAACAAAGGTAGTGGGGAAGAACTCTTGAACAAGTAGCTACTCTCTAATTGAAGAAATAGAAGATTAGCCCTTTTCACGAAGCTCGAATCATTAACCTAAGCGTCCAAGCATTTCCCTTTGGTGTTTAACACACAGCTCTGTCAAAGAGATCAGTCCGATAGGCTGGTGATAAATTGCTACCTTGCTACAAGCTCCCTAGAGGCTAGGTATGGATCTTCTCAATAGTTCATATCAGTCTCCTTGATTTGTTTATTGTTATTGTGTGTTTTTAGTTAATTAGTATATTTTAATCTTTGTTTTCATTGAATTGATGTTTTCATACTTAATTTAATTTAACTCATGAATTTCAATATTTCTTTCAAGTTTATTATAATTAGATCATTATTTTATGTTAGATTTGCCATCTAGGAGTTCATAAATCATCTTTAATGAATTCGAATGTGTTTTGTCTTTAGAAACATGTTCTTTAATAAATATTACCATGGGTATCTGCCTTCTAAAGCATGTCTTTCACTCTTTAATGGATCTTTGCAATGATTATTATCAAAAGCATGTCTTTTTATTCTTCAATGAATTCTACCATGACTATTTGTTTGCTAAAACATGTTTCTTGATTTGTTACACATGTTTTGTTAAGTTTTTATTATTTGATTGTTGTGAGGATTTTCCCTACAATTTGATGATAAGCTTGGATTCAGGTGAGGAATCTTCCTTTTACTTCATATGAATATTGTGGCCCAATTCCCATCCTTTGATTGCTCCTTGATTGTTATAATTTTAGGTTTAATTGATTTTTTGTATATTTAGAGATTTATTTTATAATCTACTTTCAAGAATATCAAGTAATATAAAGGAAGGTCAGCCATTAGGTTACGCGTTCTTGGGTGCCTAACACCTTCCCAAAACATACCTTAGCTCTGAATCTAGTAAGGACTAGTCCTTTTTTGCATGAAGTTATATTTATGGTTTTTGTACTTATAAACCAGGTGGCGACTCCTTATTCCTCTACTTCCAACCTTACAAAGGTTCAATAGCACGAGCTATCCCCTTGGTGCCCGACGGTATCTCACAGTGGCGACTCCATTATGGACAAAAGAAGCTCAACTCTTGCTATTACTTGATTATTCTTGAATATTGTTTATTCTATAAATCTAAATGCACACGCGCACACTTTTTTACCTAAGATACCCAATAAAAAAAATGTGGAATCAATCAGCCAACTTAGACAAGATCTATTATTTAGCAAGTGATTGGATATTTACATATTTAGACTTATTTGAATTTAATTCCAAAATCCCACATTGATGATCATTCTGACAATTAAATTAGTTTCAAATTTCAAATTTCATTCAAAATCAAATTAAAGGAAAGAAGGAAAGTAAAATTATTTACATTTTCGGTGATTGGTTTATGTACGGAAAGATAAGAGGAATTGAGGGTCATTCTACAATATCCACACTCTTTTTGTGGGTATGGTGCCCACTCAATTGGTACCATCAAATATGATATAAGTACCACCATAAGTGATGTTGGTACTATCCAATGTGATGTATTATATATATATATATATTAAATTTAAATAATAAATAAAAATTTAGGGTACCAAGTAATGTGATGATAGGTATCATCATATGTGAGGTAGGTACCATCATGTGTGACATTGGTACCATCAATGTGAGATTTTATTTATTAGAGATACCGTACCCACATGAGTATTGTAGAATTACCCGAGGAATTGATAGTATCTAGAACGAGATTTGAACATTAAATTATGGAATATTGACCCGTACTTTATAAGGTTCAAACTAAGAACACTTTTGAACAAATTTCTTAACAACTTCAAAAGCTGTATAAAGTGCTTTGAAGTCAGATGCATGCCATCTTCCTTTCTTGTTCTATTCTCACGACAATAAAGTTCTATGCATGTCATAGGGTATTATTTTAGTTATGAAAAATGTTTGTTTTGTATGATATTATTATGGTTATGTGTACTTTGGATGGTAGTATTACAGTTATGTATTAGATTTTAGATGATATTATTTTAGTTACGGAACAATTTGGAGTAGTTATGTAAACTTGTAGAATTGATTAATGGTTAGTATTATGCATGGTTTTAAAAACCGGACTAAACCGGTTGGTCAGACTGATTAGACCGAGGACTAGTGCTTGTACCGTTCGAGTCTTTCTAAAAATAAAAAATTACAAAAAATAGGACGAAAACCAAGAATCAATAGTTCAACCAGAAAAAACTAAAACTAGTCCGGTTAGACCAGTTTTGGAGTAGTTTAATGAGGATAACAAAACGTGGTTGTTTGGGAGCAAATTTATGTCATTTCCTACAAATTTGGCCATTTCACGCCGCCAGAAATAAGCCCAATTCATGTAAGGGAAATATATAGAGAGAGACGAGGAGAAAGAGAGGAAATTAGGTGAGAAAGAAGGAACATAAAAGAAAAGGAAAAATATTTCTCTATAATCCACTATGTGACAATTTAAAAAATTATCTATATAAATTTTTAGTTACATGACTTATTTAATTAGTCATGTGATTTTTTCAAATAACACATGGGGATGGTTTTATAAATTACCACGTGATGAGTTAAAAGAAGATTACTTCAAATTAGTGTGAAGGTAAACTTACTCTGTTATTTTACATGGAGAAAACAATAGTCATATTGATAGGAAAAAACAATCATCATACAACGGATCGTATATATTAAGAAATATATTTGATATTGATACTTCCGGGGAATCACGTTGCTAACTTATTTCAAAGGACAGGTTGCCACGCTATTGTTGGGAGAACTCCTGCGAATCAGGCTATAGTTATTAGCGGTGACTTCAAATGGGAATCAGCCATGATGAGGGGTTGGGCCACCAGGTGAGACAGGTGGCTTGGCCTCCGCTGGGTGATAATTAATTGCTCGCAGGCTCCTATTCTTCTCTGCAAACATAACAAGAAATTGCATAAATCTAAAGCCAGTACATAAAACCACCAATACAATCTGACACCTGCATGCGATATACACTCTAAAAAGAACATGAATTAAGGAACTCACTGGCTCGTGGGACGACGTTGTATGGCTCGGCAACCACCATAGCAGATGAGAGAAACAAAAAGAGAAGCATCGGGATTATGATAATCCTCATGGAAGTCTTGGCATCCATTTTGGTTAGAAGAGAGATGAGTTAACGCTTCAACATTGCTTATGTGATATATATACACCTCAAAAAGGAGCTTGAATTGAATCAACTACAAGTCGTTCAAGGCCACTAATTACTGGAGCCCTATAGCTCGTTCCATTCGTAAAACAAAAAGTTAGTCTCTCTTTATTTGACTTTGCCGCAAAACATAAACCTAAATAATCAATATGACTATTGTTAGTCTAATTTTTTTTTTTTTTTCCTTCTTATCAATGAAGTGCATGTGTCTCAGTCGGTGAATCGATAATGTGGTGGTTTAAAGCTGGACCTCTAAGCATCACCCAACTATCCCGTGGGGTACCCAATCTAATCTTTTTAGTCAATTAAAGGACACTCAAGACCCCAAGAGTCAAGACACACTGTTCTACTCGGCAAATTATGCTCTATGCATAATAGAATTTGGTTCTGGCCAGTTGATTTTGATGTTTATACTTTATACTATTACTATTCTTTTCTTTTTTATTCTACTACTATGAGCGCACATTTGAGATGAGTATGGAGAGTCTCCATTTAAAGGTTAGAATTTATTTTTATGAAATCTAGTGTCTAGAATGTGTCATATCATTTAAAATCAATAACTCAACCCTAACAACAATTCTAACTATAGTTAATTTTAACTAACATTTACTATTATTAAAAAATTAAAAAAATAAATCAAAGAATAAAGTTTAACCTTGTGAAGAAAGTGTTCTAATTTTCGTATGAAAAAGAAACGCAGACATGGATAGCTCTGCCGGAAGAGAAAAAAAAAAAAAAAAAAAATCCAAAGCTAACTCTGAACGATGGTTGGTTGGTTGCAAATATAATTCACTCTTGATTAAGATACCAAATCTTCTTACAAAAATGACAATTTGTGTCCACAAGAAACGGCAGCGCGTGACCCCCCACCTTCACCTCCACCACCACCACCACCACCATAGCCTTCTTCAGAGACCCCACCTCCACAAACGTCATCCTCCGCCTCTTCATCAAACCATCTCCCATCAAATCCACCACCACTCCATGTTCAGATCTACCTATACTCCCACGTCCTTCACCACTTATACTTCTCTGCCCTTCCTATTTGGTCGAATGCAATCCCAAAACCAAACAATCACAAAGCATTCAAACTCAACCTGGGGTCCCTCCAATCACACCATTCAAACCATTAAATTTTTTTTTTTCAGCCAAGCTATCCATGAACTTAATTCTTTGGTTTATTTTTTAGACTAAAGTCCACTTTTAACCCCCTAACTTTGGTTAAAATTAATTATAGTTTGATTTGCTATTAGGGTTGGGTTATTGATTTTAAATGAAATGGCACATTCTAGACTCTAGATTTAATTAAAATAAATCATAGCCTTTAAATGTAGACTCTTCCTTGATCATTAGCCATTGAGCTGACACTTTATATTTTTGTGATAGCATGTTTATGAACAATGCCAAAAAGCTACGTAAAGAACTACCTTCAATACATCAATTGCCACTACAAGCTGCAGATTTTAGTCACATTACAGCACAAAATACCAGCTAGTTAAAGAGAACAAAATGCACCATACACATGCACCAAGGCACCATGTGCTTGGGGTACTCCTTTTGTCAAGATTCACCATTATCCTTCTCCAATAAGAATGCAACACTTGTCAACCTTGTCTCCTTCCTTTTGGTTTTGGCTATATAAAGATGAAGAATGAAGACTAAAAGAAATCTTTGTTTACCTTGCATTTATAATTACTTTTCTTTTACAATTATCATTAGCAACCAATAACCAACTATTAAGCACATCAATGACAAATTGACAATGAATGTGTGTAGAAAATGATAGAAGAGATTTGAACCATAGTTCTCTAAGTAAAGAAATTTAACCAATATCACTTTATTATGAGACTCTTTAACATAAATATTACTCCAAAGGAAGAAGATTTAAATACTATATAATTGATATAAATAGTGGTAATTTTGAAATGGCGCATCAATATTAATTGCTATTAAAAAATTAGGTTTCCTTTATCAATCCAAAACGGAAATACCTGGGAGTCATATAAGGAAACTTCTAGGAAATCAATCGAAATTCATGCCAATATCTTCCACAAAATCAAAGCGGGCGGCGTACATTCAAATATTCAAAGTCAGGAGCCACCATCATGGAAATTCCACATTAAGGTCAATAAGTCCATATCATCAATTTCAAAAACAAACAAAAAAAGTTCTACATTTAATTGAACATCAGATTAGCTTTCCATTTTTCTTGCCACTTCGTATGAATTCGTGACACCCCTAAGTTTTGTATGTGCCAATTAGCCATTGCTGTCAAAAGATAAAATGCTATGTAAATTGGGTCCAGTGACACCACGTGTGTCCCTCTATGTCTAAAGGAGCCGCGAATAAGTTCGTAATCATCTTACTTTATTTTAGCAAAACATAATAATAACCATACTTTACTCAACTTTTTGTTGAGGCAGCTTATAAAATAATTTGTTCGAAAATTTGTTAATTCTTGAACCCATCTCTGTAAGTGAGAATAAAAGAATCTTGGTTTCTTAAATAATAATTTTTCAAACTTAACAACCATTTAGTAAGCAAGAAACGAAGTAATCATTATTGCTATAAATTGACTTTTAGGCTGGTGCTAGACCTCCAACCTTGGTCTCATACGATCAACAAATAATGGAAGAAGTGAAGCTGCTGGGATTTTGGCCAAGTCCCTACAGTCATAGAGTGATATGGGCTCTGAAGCTGAAGGGTGTGAAATATGAAAACATAGAACAAGACTTGTGCAACAAGAGTGATTTGCTACTGCAGTATGTAGAAAACCTAAATCTAATGATAATGGAGAATATTATAAAAGAGAGATAGAGAGATGAAGAGAAGGAGAATGGAGGCTAGGGTTTTCAAGTGGTTTGGCTATGTGAGCCTACGTCCACAGGATGTAGCCCAATGGGCTACATCTTTATTAATACTCTCTTTGTGTTATATTTTGGATGATTACAATGTGTTGTGAAGGTGTCCTATTTATACATAGGACTACTAACACAACTTTCCTATCTAACATATGTGGGATTCCTTAACACAGTACAACTCAGTTCATAAGAAGATTTCAGTTCTTGTTCATGGTGGCAAACCGATAGCTGAGTCCCTTGTCATCCTTGAATACATCGAAGAAACGTGGCCTCAGAACCCTTTGCTGCCAAAGGATACATACGAAAGGGCACTAGCTCGTTTCTGGATTAAATTTGGAGCAGATAAGGTAATTTTGTTGAGGCTGCTTATAAAATAAATCTGCTTCTACTTGAGCTAGTCCCATTTAATCATTCATCGTCATTATAGTAATCTATTTAAACTAGTCATGAATAGCTTGCCAATTTATAGTCTCAATTTTAATAAGATCATTCTTCTTTTCTTTCTTTGTTTCCAATTTCCGGAGACATTTGTGAAATTTCCAGTTTTCTGGCAAAGTTAATTAATCGCTTGTCAAACTTAAATAATTGCTTTTTTATTAAGTACCTGATTGCTAATCACTTCTAGTTAAAATTCCTTGGGTAAACTACATTATTGGTCCCTAACGTTTACCCAAGTTGCGCGTTTGGTCCCTAACGTTTAAAATTGGCAGAAATAGTCCCTAACGTTTCAAAATGATGCACTATTGGTCTTTCCGTTAGTCTCCGTTAACTTGGTATATACGTGGCTAACGGAATTATGACGTGAACAATTTTTAATTGACATGTACTTTTTTTTTAATGACAACTAAGATATGACATGGCATACCCATTTAAAAATAACCCAACCAAAAAAAAATTAACCCAATCCAAATAAAAAAAAACCCACCCAAATTAAAATTAACCCACCCCACCCAAATCAAATTAACCCTAAAATTAGATTCTAATTCTCTACCTCTCTATAACAAATCAACGTATAGTGTTATCTCCCTTCTCAGCCTCTGCTTCCTCTCTCTCACCTCACTATCTATCTTCTTTCTCTGTTGCAACTCTCTATACTTCTATCTATTTTCGCACCAATAACCCTAAAACGCGACAACATTTTCAACCGATTGAAGGAGGTTTCTTGGGTTTGCTGGGTATTGGGTAATTTTTTTTTTTTTTTCTAATAGTTATAGTCTTTATAGTTTTACTTATTTGTATTAGTCATTAATTTTTCATTTCATAATTTTTTGGGGTTTACTGTTATTGATTTTGTTAAACACAAGATAACTATGTTATCACTGAAATTATTCACTTGGTGTGGTTGAGTTTATGTTTAAACGTAGGGCTGGGCCTTCTAGGTGTACAACCCCATATATTGTTGCACAATTTTATTATTCCCCACGAGTTTTTTTCACTTATGTTCTGTAAAACATGAAAAATTAGGCATTTTAGTTGTGTGCTGTTGTCTGCTTGTGAACTTTAGAAATTAGGCACTTTCTTAGGGACCACGGCCTTTCTTTAAGGCTGTTAAGAATACTTTAGTGAATTAATTTTTTGTCTGATTGTGAATTTATTATTGATTGAATTTGGGACCACAAGTTTTCTGTAAGCTTTGTAATCATGTACCAGCAGTGCAACCAAAGGTTAGTTGTATGCATATTTGGTTTTGATAGTTTGTCATTTTGTGCATATTTTGCCAAAACCATAATTTTATGGTTAATTTGATTTGAGCGGGGTGGGTTAATTTTAATTCAGGTGGGTTTTTTTTTATTTGGATTGGGTTAATTTTATTTTGGGTTGGGTTGTTTTTAAATGGAATGTTTGCATATAAACCAGAGACCATCTTTTTTTCCTTTGCTCTTTCACCAAAGAATTTGACGAATATGAATCTTTGCTTGATCTCCGATACTGAATGCTGCTGGTTGAATCTAGTTGAATGGGCTAACAAGAATTTCAAAGGAAATAGATTTAGAATGGCTATCTGCAAGCTAGCTTGGTGGGCTGAAGAACAAATTGTCAAAGATATAAGGAAAGATGTCAAGGGCATAATGAAGAGCTTAAGCAAAGTTCAAGGCTCTGTTAATAGGATTTGGTGCTGCAGATTGGGGGTTAATCCTGTAGCTCTAAGTAATGGTCAAAAATCACAATTAGGCAGTTTGAGACATCTGCTGTCTATTTCCTGCTCCAAGTGATTGTGGTTAATGGGGTATCCCATTTGTACATAGGATCATAGATCCTTTTAAGGTGCCATTGTTTATTGTATATTAGAGCCATTTAGGGCCCCATGTGTACTATGTGTGGGTTTTCATTAAAAAAAAAA
>BKZX01026307.1:21721-38028 GCA_014362285.1 Fagus crenata | reverse complement strand
GTACATATAAACGAACTCTCGTACCCGAGCTCTCCGCTCCTGCTAGCAACCGCAGACTCCTGCCTTGTGCCTCTTTAGTTATCCAATTGGCAAACGGTCTACATCCCAATGACTACACCAAGGCTTCTTGAAGGTTTGGGTTCAGTCATGTACTGATGGACATCAATGTGGTTTCAGTCTAGCTCACCATTAACTCTCAAAGGATGAGTATGGTTGTTTGATCGAAGTCTCGCAAGGATTTCTCAATGGGAGACACTATGGAAGACTAAGGAGGTTTTCTATAAGGCTTGCTCTCAATAGTGGCTATCTTCCACCCTTACAATTATAAGGTTACAACTAGGGTATATATAGAGGGCAAATAGGGTACAAATTCCTTCAAAATCAGCTTTGGAAGGAAGTAAAGATATTTTTCGTTTTAAAGTTTCGCTCAAGCAAGTTACAGGTGAAACTCTCTGTGTGAATTTTGCGAATGCAAGTCACTGGCGAAAGTTTTTGTTTGAAACTCTAATTTGCTTGAGCTAGTGCCGAGCAAATGACTTATGACCAGGCTTTGAGTTTTATTCGATTCTTGCTCCTCGTCACACTCAAAAACCCTATATTCCACTCTTTCACTCTCACACACTTGCACCACCACCATCCACCTCTGCCAGCTACCATTGCTATAGCAACCATCAAGGTGTGTGTGTGTGTGTCTCTCTCTCTCTCCTGTTTTTTAATTTATTTGTTATTTATTTATGTGTAGTTCCCCCATTCCACACACACCAGGTAATTACATGGAGAAATGATCATTTAGGAGTAACCCCAAGATGGGGGCTAGAGGTTTCAAAGCCAAAAATTCATAGACCTCATCAGATCTTAGGAACCACTAGGCCAATCCCTAAGATTAATAATTGGATCATTAATATTATTTATGGGAAAATTACACTAACCTCCCTTGAGGCTTGTTAAAATTGCACTTACCATTAAATCAACAAACAAAATTTGGGAAACTATAATTTTTCCCTCACTTTTAAAACAAAATTCTCATTTTATCCCTCATTAACAAATTACAAAATTACCATTTAATCCTTGAGTAGCTACAACGAAACAACCAAAGCTGCCAGCCAGCAGCCCTACAAAACACAAGACCATATTCCAAAGACGGTATAGGCCAGATCGAGATCTCGTGCAATAGTTGAAACGAGCAATAATACATGGACAATTTTTGTAGTTGAAAAAGCAACTTTCAATCTCAGTCGTCCACGTGCTATTGCCCATGCAAAGGGATCTCGATCTGTATCGGCCCCACCTTGTGCTAAGGGCGGCAATTTAGTTGTTTCAGCACCATGGCATTCTATGTGCCCGCTCTGTTCCGTTCCATTGGGTTCGGTGCTAACAGGGCTTTGATAGGTTTGGATGCAAATTGTTGTTCTTGGTTTACAATCCATGGACACAATCTGGTAAAACCATTGATTCTGGTATCGATACGTGGAAGACCCTTCCATCAGAAACTATATGATACGACCCCCTGGCTCTCGAACTACTCCACATCCTCTGCGAGATGTAAAGAACAAAATATTTACGGTTATACTTCGAGGGATA
This sequence comes from Fagus crenata, assembly GCA_014362285.1. Lineage (NCBI taxonomy): Eukaryota > Viridiplantae > Streptophyta > Magnoliopsida > Fagales > Fagaceae > Fagus > Fagus crenata. The sequence continues at coordinate 36,447 of BKZX01026307.1, read as the reverse complement.
ACCGAACCTTAAACAAGCAAAGCTTGATTCTTAATAAATATTCTAGTACTTATTCTCAATAAACGTGGGCTTTAAATAGCCAAGTAAATTACAAACATAAACAAATATTAACAGCTCCTAACACAAGTCTTAATCAACGTCTAACTCCTAACAATGATAAATCCTAATCAAATACTAACTCCTAACATAGCAATCCTAATAACAGCAACTCCTATACCTTTGTTGGACAGTCTCACTTACACAAGAGTTTTCTTTAAACTATAATACCATCACTCCTAATAGAATTCCTAATCTCACACAAGTCAGGTACGTAACACAATCATATACAAGTATTTCTAAGTAAGTTTTGATACACTTACAAAAAGTTAGTTTATTTAATTGATGTGAGTACTAGGATAGTTCCTTAATAATTTTGAATTTTCATTTAATTACTGCAGGGGTATGGTAACCACAAAAAAACTGTAGGTACCATAGAATGACCCCTAAAAAAAATGCAAGAGTCCATAACGATCCTATTTTAAGTGAGAGCTAGAATTGCAAATGCAAAGGGCTAAAAATTATATATGGGATAGGGTGCTGTGTAACTATTGGGGAATTCCTTTCTCAGTTTTAGATTAGCGGGTTGTTTAGCTTGTGTCTTTTTGCAAATGGTGCTGCTTGTATTATGTTTTAGTGTTGTGTTCTGTTTTGAAGTTCTTGTAATTCAAATTTCTTTGTGTTGATATAATATATATATATATATATATATATGTATGTATGTAAAACATAAACACAATAAATTCTTTAAAATAGATATAACACAAGATAAGACACCTCACGTCTCCAATTCCAAACACACAATACAACAAACACCATAAAAGGATTTATAATTACTCAAAAGAAGTATCCAACTAGCGAATATTATTACAAAAAATTACATTATCTCCTTGTGAATCATGATAAACATTGCAAGAGCAATTAAGAGAATAGCAAGACTTATGAGAACCATCACCACGCATCATCGTCCGTCTAGACTATTTGTTATGTCATTATTTGATTCTGGTCTATTAGAAGAAGTTGAACTGGATTGGTCTCTTTTTATGCAAAAAGCTGGTTGTTTAGGAGTTGGAAGGTTTGTAGTTTCACTATCAAGCATCTTGATAACATTTGACATGGTGGGGCGATCACTTGGGTCGTCTTGTACACATAAGAGACCAATATTTATGCACTTCACAAATTGATCTGCAATGCAAGTATCTCGTAGGGTCTCATCCATTAAATCCAAAATCTTGTTGTCGGTCCACAACCTCCAAGCCTGTGACAGTAAACAAACATTGGTATTTAGTAAAAAAATAACCATATGTATACATAACCTAGAATGATGTAAAAATATCACCCAAACATAGATGATTATGAAAATTCAACACACTTACATAACCTAGAAGGCTCATTGCTTGTTCTGATTGATAAAAACCCGTGTTCTTCCTTCCACTTATAATCTCAAGTAGAACCACACCAAAACTAAAAACATCTGATTTGATTGAGAAGATTCCATCTAATGCGTACTCCGGAGACATATAGCCACTACATTGCAACATATGTAATAAATTATAATATTAACAAGGCACTTATGTGCATATTGTTTAAACAGAGTTAGAGGGTTGAAGATTAGCCATAATATATAGTAAAAAAATTAGCTGCAATAATCATAACAATCATATTATCTATATCTATATGAAACCTACTATGTTCCCGCTACTCTGTTTGTGTTTGCCTCTATTTGTTTGCCGCCAACAATCCTCGCAAGTCCGAAGTCAGATATTTTGGGGTTCATTTCATGATCTAGAAGAATATTACTAGTTTTCAAATCTCTGTGAATGATCCTTAATCTAGAGTCTTGGTGAAGATAAAGAAGCCCTCGAGCAATTCCCAAAATGATGTTGAAACGCATCTCCCAATCCAAAAACAAGCTTTGCCTTTGATCTTGTAAATTTCCATTTCGAATTTGAGAGAATAATTTTAGCAACTAAAATAAGAAATAATGTCAACATAACATAAATAGTAAAAGATTAGGAATTAGGTTTAGAAGCCAACCAAATATGAGGAAGTCTAAACTTTTGTTAAGCATGTACTCATAAAGTAAAATCTTTTCATTCCCTTTTATGCAATATCCATAGAGTCTCACAAGGTTCCGATGCTGAAGTTTTGCAATCAATACCACCTCGTTCTTAAATTCTTGTAAACCTTGACTTGAGACACTTGAAAGCCTCTTTACTGCAATTTCTTGACCACTTGGAAGCTTACCCTGGGACCGAAATTCCCAATACACAATATTATCATTTACCAAACAAGTAGACAAGAATATAATAACCAATAATTGCTGAAATTACCTTGAAAACAGGCCCATAGCCTCCTTGTCCAAGCTTGTTTTCATTTGAGAAGTTGTCAGTAGCAACTATTATGCTTTCCAAATCATAAAAAGGTACATCTATGCCTTTCTCATCCTCTTCATTGAACTCACCTGCGTCTATCAAGTCTTGGACATGCCTTTCATTGTATGTATAAATACGATGTGCCTGATTTCTTTGATCAATTTGCCTATTTTCTAAATTCAAAAGACACTAATGTATCTTTGTTCGCATTTTAATTACACAAAGGAACTTATAACTAGGTTTATTCTGATTCAAATGAACAAAAGACTATGCATTTCACAATGTGCTTACCTTGTCTCTTGGCCATCTTTCTTCGCCATATGTACAAAAATATAATGGCCCAGAGAATAATCCCACTAGTTATTCCAACAATCAGAGGCAATGCCCAAGAAACTACAAGAAAGAAAGAAGACTATTCATACTTCAACATATAGAATGTGAACATAAATCTCTCAAATCATAAATGCATTTCCAGTTTATGCATTATGCTGGATGGCATTTTTTTAATAAAGATTACCCTTTATCAAAAAAAAAAAAAAATCTCTCAAATCATGTTTTGATATAGTGATCAGGCTCAAATGATAATAAGTGGAATTTTCATAACTTTGTGCAATTATAATGTTTATTGTAGTGGCTATTGCAGAATACAGACTATAACAATATATGACATGTTAATTACAATGAAATTGGTGAATACGATTTTACAAATTTTAGGAAAGACCTCCGAACTTTTAAGCTAAAATTAAAAGTGATTACACGTAAGGAAAAGAGAACTCTTGCAAATCAAGATTTTTCCTCAGTTAAAAATCCAAAGTCCTAACATTGTGGTAAATCATTAAAGAAACCATTACCAAAATTTACTAAAGGAAGAAGAATCTCAGCCTCGGCAACAATAGTCTATTTTTTTCCTTATAATAAAGTAATTTTAATTTGCAATAAGCACATGATATAGAATCCTAACCTGTTGTACAATTTAACTTTGCGCCATCCCATTGAAAGCTCCTATTGCAAAGGCACCTCCTCTGCCCATCTCTTGCTGATTTGCAAGTTGAATGTGGCCAATCGTTGCAATCTGCTGATAAATTACAGATTGGCTCCAATGGTGGCCCCCAAACAATCTCAACATCATTTGTAACTCCAGACGGAATTTTAGAACTAGAGTTTCTAGGACTAGTTAAACTAAATGGCAACGTCTGGTTTAGCCATGGATCTTCTCCACCCTTTACTTGGATTAAAAACATTCGCGTATTTGGATCAATACCAGTAACTCGATATGTTCCAATTGGTGCCACGAAGCTAACCTGGCCTGAGGTAGTGTTGCAGTAGAAACAAAAGTACATAGGATCACCACATTTTGAGCTAGTGCTCAGTGGATAGGGGATCAAGTTTGTGCCACAAGGCTTGCAATTTCTTACGGTTTGTTCTGCAAAAGAATCAAGTTTCAAATAGTGATGAATAATTACAAACAAATCAGACTTGTCCTTATTAACCTATAATGAACTTGCCTAGCATTTTGATATAGCTGTGAGCTGCCTGCTAGGCATTGCAAATCTACAACCCTAGCTTTGATACCATTTATTGGATCGGGCTTTTGACCATCTCATCAAAAACCCAATTGGTGTACAGTGAGGAAAGCCAAAACTTTTTATGGCATTCGAATTGCACCTCACAAGACATGTCAAGAGCCATCCACGTGGGCAAAGAGGTACTGTTGACCCCCAACATAATATTTTTTTTTTCATTTTCGGAAATGATGGTCAATAATTTCAATTATAGGCTCATCTTGACAAAATTTAGGTAGAACCATACTTTTGTCAAATTCATTATAAAAAATAAAGTTTATCCGTTAGGACTACAATTATTGTGTTCTCATCGTGTTAAGAGGGGCTGTTTCTTTAACATTTTGTATAGACCTAGGGTTGGACTATCACTATCAGTAGCTGGCAGGGCCCGCCAAGGTGGTTTCTAAACTTTCTTTTTCATATTTAATACACTTAATAAATTTCCTAAAGTACAATACTGAAGAAAACTAGAATGCAAATGTAAATATAAAAAAGATATTTTTTACATTGTGATGATTTCTATATTTTTTACAATAGAATGATATGTCTTTTTTATAGGCTACATAGTTAAAAATATTCATTAAATCACACATGAATCAAGGAAACATGATTCATGTACTTGATTCATGCTCATTAAATCATACATGAATCTCATGATTCATAAATTTATCACATAAATACATTGATTCATTGTATTATGGATTTTGTTAACCAGTGCCCTTAGGACAATAGTTAAGGAGCATTAAATGATTACACTTTACGGGAAATAACGAACTTTTAATATTAAAATAATAAATAGAAAAACTAAAATACCCTTAAAAGTTATTTTTGTATTAAATGGAAGCATTAAGTGGAAGCATTAAATGCTTTCTTAACCATTGCCCTAAGGACACTCGTTAACATGACCCTTATATTATTATATTCTTTTTATAAAATTTGAGTGGTTGATAATTCAGTAACCAAGTAAATATTCCAGCAAATTCATGTAAAAAAGGAACAGTTAGTACAGTACCTATATCGGAAATTGCTACACGGACAAAGAGATCATGACCATTGGGATACTCCTCTTGAAGATTAACTAAATCCTGCTTCCAAATCCAGCATGAGCCTTGTTCATATGAAAAAGGTGAGCCGCGTTCATATGAATAAGACTTGCAGTCGCAGTTTTTAAGGCACATCTTTCTGCAATCCGTTTCGTTTTTTGCCCTATAACTTAGATTTGGGTTTTCCCCTACTACCATCATCTTTAAGCTCAAGAAGGTGTCGTTGTCGCCACAGAACTTCGAATTTCTGACGCACCCATCTGAAAAATCTCCGGAATGCCACATCTGAGGGACATTGGGCATGAACCCTGGAAAACATTTGCATGCCAATTTATTGTTTGGATTACAGCTACCAAATTTTCCACAAAAATTATATAGACTACAATTGTTACTCGGCTCTGCCTGCTTCATTACTGTCCCAGTGTCGCTCTGTTTCCAATACACTAGTTTCCCGCTAAAATGCATCACCAACCTTGCAGAATCATAAGAACCATCGAGGACAGAGAAATACCTTTCATTTGAACTAGGGAATTGACCATAGTGCACACTTTTCCAGTAAATCTTCCCTTCTTTGTCGATGCTTAGTGTTCTCTTATAATCTTCTACGACATCGCTAAACGTGAAGTTTCCCGTTCCAGGGTCATCACGGTCTCTCCAAGAAGTCAAAATCAAGTTTGAATACTTCGACATGCCTGGAAGAAATGTATCAGTGGGATGTTCAAAGCTCTCCCACACAGGCGTCTGCTTATCTTCGTTGTATACCTCCAGGTTTCCAAAATCCGTGAGATTCATGAATCCCATACTCTGATACCCAAGAATTCCCAGAGACCAATAAACATTCTCACTACTTGTATCCCGTACTTCGAGTCTGATGGAGTAGCTATCATTTGCAAGTCCGAATGCTCCATTTGCATTGATAAGCGGGTCATCTCGGTTGGCAACCCATACAACTGTTTGCTTATCCCTCGTGTACCATATTCCAACATATCTTTTGTCGCCAGAACTTCCATTAGGAGTAAAGAATCCTAATTCAAACTCTCCTCCAGCCGAAACAAGAGTTTCTCCATTGTCTTTAATCCACTCGCCAGGCTTCAAAGAATCTTTAGCAGCGCAATAAACGTGAAAGGAGCACAACAGTGGTATGTAAAAGATGAACATGCAGTTTGCAGACCATCCTTTCATAATGGTGATTGCTCCCAATTTTCTTCTTTTGGTTACCATAATGAAAAAGAGTACATGAAAAACTGGAATTTTCTTTGTTGTTTGAAGCAGAGGAATCTAGCTGTTTTGTTACAGAAATGCCCTGTTTCCCCTGTTTTTATTCTATAATTTTCCATTGACGCAAAGACTTCTTGGTCAGCAATTTTCACCATGAAAACTTAAAAGGGTGGGTTGCGAAAAAAAATTGCAAAATAATACTCTTTTAATATTATTTATTTAAACTAATATTGTTTTGAAATAATTTGGAAGAATAGCCTATTTTAAAATCGTGTTTTTGAGACATGGTTTTAAGGGTTCAAATCGTGTTTCTGAAACATGATTTTAAGGGTAAAAAATGTCTAAAAATCTCATTTTACAAACATTCATCTAAGATCGTGTACTGAAAACACGATTTTAGAAATCCTGTTTTCAAAACATGATTTCATCTATACACGATTTCAACAATTTTAAAAAATGTTAGTTTGCCAAATAATTTCAAAGCAATACCAATTTAATTAATCAATATTAAAAAAAGCATTTTTTGTCAAATTCCCCCGGTAGGTTGCCATTGCCAACAGACAAGTCAAGAGCGAGTCACCCCTTGCAAAAATTTGCAAAATAATACTTTTTTAATATTAATTATTTAAACTAGTATTATTTTTTAAATAATTTGGGAGAATAGCCTTTCTTTTAAATTGTGTTTTAGAAACTATTTTACCTGAGTTGGTGTGATAATGTGTTATTTTTTTTTTTTTTAAATCCACCTTGAAATTATTAAGAGTTGCTATCAAGTGTTTGAATTTATTTTAAAATTGTATTTCTTAGTTTCTAATAAGAAAACATTAGCTATAATTGAAGCCCAGTTTTCACGTTGGAAAACAGTGTATAATTAATGAACCTAAGACATAACAAGGTCCAATGCCTCCTTGTGATAACAATGTGCTTTGTTAAGAAGAAAGAAAGTGGAAAAGTCTAATAAAAAATGCCTCCTTAATTGACTGTTCATGTGGTTCTCATGAGCCCCCCGTACGTGGGTTTTGAAATTTTGGGTACAAAAGAATGAATGGCTGTAGGTGGTCTTGGAAATAGTCATTGACTCATTGGAGATATTTTTATATACTTTATTGTATTTCAATTGTGCGTTATTTATTATTATTTTTTTATTTGATCTATAAAATGGTAGAATGCATTTGTTTTAATTATAAATTTAGTCAATTTTACTATGTTACCAATGTATTTAATTATCTATTAAATTAATTATGATATTATGGTCGAACGGCGAAGTGACCTTGAACCTTTTCATTTTCTAGTTCTTTGAACTAAAAAATATTGATATTTGAATCGTTGTTATTTTCTTGTGTTTTTACTCTATTTGTATTGATTTATTGGTTCTGCTGAGTGTGAGTGGGAGTTGTCAATTTGTGATTGTGGGGAGTTGGGGGCAGGGTAATGCATGTTTCTTTGATTAATATTATTTGTTTATTTTGTAATTTTTTTTCAATTTTGTAACAAAATTAATTTTAATTTGAACTTTGATTTTTGTTAATTTACTTACAAATTTGATATGTTTGAGTGGATATTTGGGTGATTTAAAATTTGGCAAAGAAAGGGGGAACAGACTCCAACCAAACCTGAGAGCCACCAATTTTTCTAGCAAATTGAGCAAGACAAGGAGCAGTAGCTCAATGTGCTTTGTTAAGAAGAAAGAAAGTGGAAAAGTCTAATAAAAATGCCTCATTAATTTACTGTTCATGTGGTACTCGTGAGCCCCACGTGGGTTTACAACTCTGTCCACAAAAGAAGGATAAGCTGTATGTGGTCTTGGAAATAGTCATCGACCCATTGGAGATATTTTTATATATTTTAAGTGGTGTTTGGATCCTCTATTCAAAACAGTTTTCTTGCATTTCAATACATAAAATTCATTCTAAAAAAAATTCCCCATGTTTAATTGGGATTTTGATAAATATAAATTATATTTTAGATAAAATACATTTTACAAATTCACAATTTTAAAGCAAAAGTCAGAATTCACAATAAAGCAAATAGGATCCACCCACCAACAAAGTATTAATTGCTCCAACTGTTCAAAAATGCATTAATTGCTCCAGCTGTAAACAATTACATCTTTGTTTATAAATTTTAAGAGGCAGCATAACATTGTTCAACGTAGCTTTGCCTTTATTTATTTATTATTATTTATAGAATACTATGCATTTAGTTTAAAAAAAAAAAAAGGGTTTGTATTTAAATTAAGTCAATTCCATATCATTTTGAGCCCTTTTATTTTAAACTAAGTCTTTATAAGAAAGGTTTACCCAATTCTCAATTAGATTATAAAAAATAATAATAATAAATCTATTATAAAAAAAATACTATTTTTGTAATGTTAATTTAATTGTTTATACTTTTTTTTTTTTTTTTACATTCATAATATTATAAGGTATGAAAATTCACTTAAAATTGTTTATGTGTTTTAGATATATTTATTATATATTTATTTTAAGTGGATTGACTTTGGAAAAAAATAATTAGTTTTCTTTGTTTGTTGGATGAGAAATGCAGAATTATGAAAAATTATTTGAGAAAGTTCATGATATTTTTTTTATTAGAAATGATTTGTATACATCTCTATTGCATACACAATATACACTTGTGCATTTTTTTTGAGTCAAAATATTGTTTTCGTCCTTAAACTATACATGAGTTTCATTTTTCGTCCATGAACTTTGAAAATTTAATGAAATTCATGTGTAAAAATGAACTTTTTCAAAGTTCAGAGACGAAAAACGAAACTCATGTATAGTTTAAGGACGAAAACAATAGTTTAACCTTTTTTTTATTATATTGTTCAAATTTTGTAAAAGTGTGCAACAAGGATGTGCACAAATCATGACCCTTTTTTTTTTTTAGTAGACATTAATTTAGATCATAACATAATACTTTATTTTTTGTATTAATGTTGAGAATGAGATTTTTTTTTTTTGGGGGGGGATTTTTTGTGTGTGTTAATTTTGTATCGGTAATAAATGTATTTTTAGCCTTGTATTGAGATATATTTTAAAAAATTAATTATTAATTACATAATATATCTTAATAATATATTATTTAATAGGAAGAATGCTTTCTCTAAAATACCAATCAAACACAATTCTATTCAGCATAATTACTTCTTAACAAAAGTTTCAGTACTTTACCAAATGTACTTTTTTCAACAAAATGCATTCTAGAGAATGCATTCTTAAAGTAGAGGATCCAAACGCAACCTTACTGTATTTCAATTGTGCGTTATTTATTTTTATTTTTTATTTGATCTAGGCAGAATGCAATTGTTTTAATTATAAGTTTAGTCAATTTTAGTATTTTACCAATGTCTTGAATTATCTATTAAATTAATTATTATATTATGATCGAATGCCGGAATGACTTGAACCTTTTAATTTTCTAGTTCTTTGAAACTAAAAAATATTGATATTTGAATTTTTGTTATTTTCATGTGTTTTTACTCTATTTGTGTTGATTTATTGGTCCTGCTAAGTGTGAGTGGGGGTCATCAATTTGTAATTGTGTGGAGTTGGGGGTAGGGTAGTGCATGTTTCTTTGATTAATATTATTTGTTTATTTTGTAATTTTTTCTATTTTATATAAAAATAAACTTTAATTTCAACTTTGATTTTTGTTAATTTTCTTAGAAATTTGATATGTTTGAGTGGATGTTTGGGTGATCTAAGATTTTATTGAAATTTAAAAATTTCTTAGTTAATTAATACATTGCATGGAAAAGGAGAAATTATTCAGTCCACCAGGTAAACCACGTCATCTATCCACCATTCTAATGTTGATGAGTCATTAAATTAACATATGTGACGTTTAATTATTGGAATGGTGGATAGATGACGTGGTTCACCTGGTGGACTAAATAATTTCTCGTGGAAAAGGTTCATTATGTTGTCATAAATGTGTATACTTTTTTTAATTAAATAAGGTAGTGTTTGGATCCTTTACTCAAAACAACTATCTCAGATTTCTATATATAAAATGCATTCTCAAAAAAAAATTGAGGTGTTTGGTTAGGATTTTGGTAAATACAAAATGCATTTTGCAAATTTTCATTTCTAAAGCAAAAGTCAAAATCCATATTTTTTTGGATTGTGATTTTAGCTTCTAATTCTCATTTTTACTAGAGCAAGTAAGATCCACTTACAGGAGCATTAATTGCTCCAATGACTTTATTCTTTGGCCCTCTTTTCTGTTGTTTTTGATTTCTTCCGTTCCCATTTTTATCTAAACATCCAACATATTAAAAAAAAAAAAAATGTGAAAAATCACAACAGACCAAAGATTAAATATAGAAAATCATCGTAAACACAGGATAAAAAATCCTAGCAAATCACAACGCATAAAAAAATAAATAAATAAAAATTAAAATTAAACCCATTACATAGAATCAACCAAATCAGTGCTCAAGTATGTACACTATGTGGTCATGAGAGAGAGGGAAGAGGGGGATTAGGTGAGAAGCCATAAATGAAGATGAGAGGTTGAGTGGGGGAGGGGGGGCAGTACGGATAAAAATTTAATTGGGTTTGGGGGATTTGTGGAGAAAGAAAGAAGATAATAGGATAAGAAGATAAAGAGGGGGGGGGGGAGGCGGTGTGGGTAAAAATTTAATTGGGTTTGGGGGATTTGTGAAGAGAGAAAGAAGATAATAGGATAAGAAGATTGAGAGATAATTTTTTTTAGTATTTTTATTATTTTAAAAAATTAACTAATACTGTAATAATAAAATTGCAATAAAATTTTTAACTAATATATTATTTAATAGTAAAAATACATTCTTTAAAATACCAATCAAACGCAATTTTCATTCAACATAATCACTTCTTAACAAAAGTTTCAATATTTACTAAATGCACTATTTTCAGCAAAAAGAAAAGACTCACCCTTGGCAACCCTTGCTCATCAATTAAAAAGAAAGGTCAATCGAAAACAAATTCTGTTTAGCAAGAAACAAATTTTTCAAACAAATTAAATTTAAATCCAAAATATTTAAGTCTAAAATTCCTCTTCTTATGAGTTTTCACAAACACTCCAAGATCACAAATTTTTGAACCTCATCTCAAGGGGTCAAGATTTTACAATTTCATTCACAGACCAAGAATTTTGGAAATCCACACTTCTAAATGATCAAATTCTCACTTTTTTTTTTACAGCAAATAAGTCCTCACTTCCTAGGATCAAATTCGTTTGGAATTTTCCTATCAACAGCCAATACCCAAAATACCTTTAGAATCTCCCTTTTATGGATTAAATTGTTCTAAAAACATTTTCTCAAAATTTCCCTTTTACAAAAACTCCAAAAAAAAATTAGAATTTCTCTTTACGGATAAGAAATTTGGCTTGATAAACATAATGGTCCAAAGTCTTTCCCAAGCATCCCTCCCCTCCACTATAAATAGAAGCCTCATTTCACATTCCAAAGCACACTTTCAATTTCTGAAAAGCTATAAACACTTTGACAAACTAGAACAAAGAACTCTCCCGATATTCTCATTTGAAATCAACTTAGTGCACTCAATTTTTAAAATATATATATTTATATATATATATATATATATATATATTTGTGTTCAAATCAAGAAGGGAGGTCAGTGTACTGTTTTAACAAATTTCAGGAAAGATTAGTGCAATTTCCCTTGATTATTCTACATGTATCTCTCTTTGATGATTTGGATTCAAAGAAATGCAAGAATCCATAATGATCCTATTTTAAGTGAGGACAAAATCATATGGGCTATTAAAAATGATGTGAGAGCTAGAATTGCAACATGCAAAGGGCTTAAAAATTATATATGGACTAGGGTGCTGTGAACTATTGGGGAATTTCTTTCTCTGTTTTAAATTAGCTAGGTTGTTTAGTTTGTGTTTTTTTGCAACTGGTGCTACTTGTATTAAGTTTTAGTGTTGTGTTATGTTTTGAACTTCCTGTAATTCAAATTTCTTCATGTTAATAAAAGTTTCTCATTTATAGATTTGTATACAGCAAAAACACAAGAAATTCTTTAAAATAGATATAACACAAGATACGACACCTCATATCTTATTCATTCATATACCAAACACACAATACAACAAACACCATAAAACCATTGCCATGCATCATTGTCCATCTAGACTATTAGAAGAAGTTGAGCTAGATTGGTCTCTAGTTATGAAAAAGCTAGTTGTTTGGGAGTTGGAAGTTTTGTAGTTTCACTATAACCAATCTTTGTCACCATGAGAACGGTCACCATATATGCATCATCATCCATCTAGACTATTTGTTAATTCATTATTAGATTCGGGTCTATTAGAAGAAGTTGAGGTAGATTGGTCTCTCGTTATAAAAAACGCTGGTTGTTTAGGAGTTAGAAGGTTTGTAGTTTCGTTATCAAGCATCTTGATAACATTTGACATGGTGGGATGATCACTTGGGTTGTGTTGTACACATAAGAGACCAATATTTACACACTTGACAAATTGATCTGCAATGCAAGTATCTCGTAGGGTCTCGTCCATTAAATCCAACACCTTGTTGTCAGTCCACAATTTCCAAGCCTGTGACAGTAAACAAACATTGGAATTAAGTAAAAAATAACCAAAGCATAGATGATTATGAAAATTCAACACACATACATAACCTAGAATTATGTAAAAAAAATGACCCAAATATAGATGATTATGAAAATTCTAACACACTTACATAACCTAGAAGGCTCATTGCTTGTTCTGACTGGTAAAAACATATGTTCTTCTTTCCACTTATAATCTCAAGTACAACTACACCAAAACTAAAAACATCGGATTTGATTGAGAAGATTCCATCTACTGCGTACTCCGGAGACATATAGCCACTACATTGCAACATATGTAATAAATTATAATATTAACAAGGCACTTATGTGCAAATTGTCGCCTAAACAGAGTTAGAGGGTAGAAGGTTAGCCATAATATATAAACAATTAGATGCAATAATCAAACTATCCATATCAAACATACTAAGTTCCAGCTACTTTGTTTGTGTTTGCCTCAGTTTGTTTGCCGCCAACAATCCTCGCCAATCCAAGTTAGATATTTTGGGGTTCATTTCGTGATCGAGAAGAATATTACTAGTTTTCGAATATCTATGAATAATCCTTAATCTAGAGTCTTGGTGAAGATAAAGAAGCCCTCGAGCAATTCCCAAAATGATGTTGTAACGCATCTCCCAATCCAAAAACAAGCTTTGCTTTTGATCTTGTAAATTTCCATTTCGAATTTGAGAGAATAATTTTAGCAACTAAAATAAGAAACAATGTCAACATAACATGGATAGTAAAAGATTAGGAATTAGGTTTAGAAGCCAACCAAATATGAAGAAGTCTAAACTTTTGTTAGGCATCTACTCATAAAGTAAAATCCTTTCATTCCCTTTTATGCAATATCCATAGAGTCTCACAAGGTTCCGATGCTGAAGTTTTGCAATCAATACCACCTCGTTCTTAAATTCTTGCAAACCTTGACTTGAGACACTTGAAAGCCTCTTTACTACAATTTCTTGACCACTTGGAAGCTTACCCAAGGACCGAAATTCCCAATACACAATATTATCATTTACCAAACAAGTAGACATGAATATTAATAACCAATAATTGATGAAAGTACCTTGAAAACAGGGCCATAGCCTCCTTGTCCAAGCTTGTTTTCATTTGAGAAGTTGTCTGTAGCAACTAGTATGCTTTCCAAATCATAAAAAGGTACATCTATGCCTTTCTCATCCTCTTCTTTGAACTCACCTGAGTCTATCAAGTCTTGGACATACTTTTCATTGTATGTATAAATACGATGTGCTTGATTTCTTTGATCAATTTGTCTATTTTCTAAATTCAAAAGACACTAATGTATCTTAGTTCACATGTTAATTACATTACGGAACTTATAATTGGGTTTATTCTGATTCAAAAGAACAAAAAACTATGCATAGTGCATACATTTCACAATGTGCTTACCTTCACTACAAAAAAATGACTTTTTACGAGGGTCAAAACCCTCGAAATAAGTATTAAAAACCTTCGAAAAAGGTTATTTCGACTGTCAAGATGACCGTCGAAAGGCGTCGATAGAAACATCATCGAAAAAGATGTTTTGACGGCCTATGCAAAGCTTGAAGAAAGTATTTTATCTTTATCGACGGTCATAACCCTCGATAAAAAGGGTTATAACCCTCGATAAAGAGTGTTGATAGTTCACAAATATTACTTGTATCGAGGGTCACAACCCTCGAAATAAGTAATTTTGTTTTTATCGAGGGTCATAATCCTCAATATTTATATATACACATACTTCAAAGACTGATATCATTGAATTTCATCTAGAATGAGCTTGGAGTAAAATATTTCAAGTGTGGGGTCACCAACCCATTAGGGCTGCCTTAGCAAGCAGTGCCGATGATGATGATCCAACCTTTATCTTTGACAATACCTATACCAAAA
>BKZX01026307.1:0-11721 GCA_014362285.1 Fagus crenata | reverse complement strand
TAAATCATTAAAGAAACCATTACCAAAATTTACTAAAGGAAGAAGAAAATCTCAGTCTTGGCAACAATAAGTAATTTTAATTTGCAATAAGCACGTGATATAGAATCCTAACCTGTTGTACAATTTAACTTTGCGCCATCCCATTGAAAGCTAATGTTGCAAAGGCACCTCCTCTTCCCATCTCTTGCTGCTTTGCAAGTTGAATGTGGCCAATCGTTGCAATCTGCTGGTAAATTACAGATTGGCTCCAATGGTGGCTCCCAAACAATCTCAACATCATTTGTAACTTCAGACGAAATTTTAGAACTAGAGTTTCTAGGACTAGTTAAATTAAATGGCAACGTCTGGTTTAGCCATGGACTTTCTCCACCCTTTAGTTGGATTAAAAACATTCGCGTATTTGGATCAATACCAGTAACTCGATATGTTCCACTTGGTGCCTTGAAGCTAACCTGGCCTGAGTTAGTGTTGCAGTCGAAACTAAAGTACATAGGATCACCACAATTTGAGCTAGTGCTCAGTGGATAGGGGATCATGTTTGTGCCACAAGGCTTGCAATTTCTTACGGTTTGTTCTGCAAAAGAATCAAGTTTCAAATAGTGATGAGTAATTACAAACAAATCAGACTTGGCCTTAAAACCTATAATGAACTTGCCTAGCATTTTAATATAGCTGTCAGCTACCAGGCATTGCAAATCCATCTGTCCACACACTAACGGCCCATCAGCCCAAGGGTGAGAGTTTATTATATACACACAAGGTTAATATGTTGGATCGGGCCTTTGACCATGTCATCAGAAAACCAACTGGTGTCCCGTGAAGGATGTCAAAACCTTTTATATCATTTGACATAGCACCCAGTGGGCATGTTCTAACTTCTAAGAGTCGGCACGTGGGCAGAGCAGCATTGTTGACCCCAACATGACACTCCTGTGATTCGAACACATGATCCTGACTCTGATACCATTGGAAAGATCGAGTCTTTGACTATCTCATCTAAAAACTAATTAGTGTCCAGTGATGGAAGCCAAAGCCTTTTTATGGCATTTGAACACTCTACAATGCCTGTCAAAAGTGGCTCATGTAAGCAGAGTGGCACCGTTGACCCCAACATAATTATTTTATTTTGTACTGATAGTTATTATTTTCAATTATCGGCTCATTTTATAAAATTTGGGTAGTTAATTCAGAAACTATGTAAATATTCCAGCAATTTAGCAACAAAAAAAAAATGTAAATATTCCAGCAAATTGATGTAAAAAGGAACAGTTAGTACAGTACCTATATCGGAAATTGCTACACGGACGAAGAGGTTATGACCATTGGGATGCTCCTCTTGAAGATTAGCTAAATCCTGCTTCCAAATCCAGCAATAGCGTCGTTCATATGAATAAGACTTGCAGTCGCAGTATGAAAGGCACACCTTTCTGCAATCCTTTTCGTTTTTTACATCATACTCTTGATTTGGGTTTTCCCCTACTACCATCATCTTTAAGCTCAAGAAGGTGTCGTTATCGCTACAGAAAATCGAATTTCTGACGCACCCATCTGAAAAATCTCCAGATTGCCACTTATGAGGGACATCGGGCATGAACCCTGGCAAGCATTTGTATGCCAATTTATTGTTTGGATTACAGCTACCAAATTTTCCACAAAAATTATACACTACAATTGTTACTCGGCTCCGCCTGTATCAATGACGCTGTGTCGCTCAAGCTCTGGTTCCTATACTCTAGCTTCCCACTAAAATGCATCACCAGCCTTATATCATTAGAACCTGACTCATCAAAATAATCTAAGAGGGCATAGAAATACAATTCATTTGAAATAGGGAATTGACCATAGTACACGCTTTTCCAGTACATCATCCCTTCTTTGTTGATGATTAGTGCTGCCTCACCTTCTACGAGATCTACCGTAAACGTGAAGTTCCCCCTTCCAGGGTCATCACGGTCTCTCCAAGAAGTCAAAATCAAGTTTGAATCCATCGACATGCCTGGAAGGAATGTATCAGTGGGATTTTTAAAGCTCTCCCACTCAGGCGTCTGCTTATCTTCGTTGTATACCTCCAGGTTTCCAAAATCCGTGAGATTCATGAATCGCATACTCTGAGACCCCAGCAATCCCGCAGACCAATATAAATTCTCATCACTTGTATCCCATAGCAGGAGGTGGCCTCTTGTTGACAACCCAAAAGTTCCAGTTGCATTGATAAGAGGGTCATCTCGGTTGGCAACCCATACAACTGTTTGCTTATCCGTCGTGTACCATATTCCAACATACCTTTTGTGGCCAGAACTTCCATTAGGAGTAAAGAATCCTAATTCAAACTCTCCTCCAGCAGAAACAAGAGTTTCTCCATTGTCTTTAATCCACTCCCAGACTTCAAAGAATCTTTAGCACCGCAATAAACATGAAAGGAACACAGCAGTGGTATGTAAAAGATGAGCATGCAGTTTGCAGACCATCCTTTAAGAATGGTGATTCTCCCAATTTTCTTCTTTTGGTTGCCATAATAAAAAAGAGCACATGAAAAACTGGAATTTTCCTTGTTGTTTGAAGCAGTGGAATCTAGCTGTTTTGGCTTTTTTGTTACGGAAATGCCCTGTTTCGCCCTGATTGACGCAAAGACTTCTTGGTCTGCAATTTTCACCATGAAAACTTAAAAGGGTAGGTTGCTATTGCCAACTGGCAACTGCCAAGTTAACGGCGAGTCACCCCTTGAAAGAAATTGCAAAATAATACTCTTTTAATATTAAATATTTAAACTAATATTAATTTTTTAAATAATTTGGGAGAAACTATTTTACCTGAGTTGATTTGATAATTTTTTAAAAAAACAAAAAACAAAAAATCCACCTTGAAATTATTAAGAGTTGCTATCAAGTGTTTGAATTTATTTTGAAATTGAATTTCTTAGTTTCTCATAGGAAAACATTAGCTGTAATTGAAGCCCAGTTTTCACGTTGGAAAACAGTGTATAATTAATGAACCTAAGACATAACAAGGTCCAATGCCTCCTTGTGATAACAATGTGCTTTGTTAAGAAGAAAGAAAGTGGAAAAGTCTAATAAAAAATGCCTCCTTAATTTACTGTTCACGTGTTTCTCGTGAGCCCCCCCGTACGTGGCTTTAGAACTTTTGGACAAAAGAATGAATGGCTGCCTGTAGGTGGTCTTGGAAATAGTCTTTGACTCATGAGATATTTTTATATACTTTATTGTATTTCAATTGTGTGTTATTTATTATTTTTTTTATTTGATCTATAAAATGGTAGAATGCATTTTTTTTAATTATAAGTTTAGTCAATTTTAGTATGTTACCAATGTATTTAATTATCTATTAAATTAATTATGATATTATGGTCGAAAGGCGAAATGACCTTGAACCTTTTCATTTTCTAGTTCTTTGAATTAAAAAAATATTGATATTTGAATCTTTGTTATTTTCATGTGTTTTTACTTTGTTTGTATTGATTTATTGGTTTTGCTAAGTGTGAATGGGAGTTGTCAATTTGTGATTGTGGGGAGTTGGGGGTAGGGTAATGCATGTTTCTTTGATTAATATTATTTGTTTATTTTGTAATTTTTTTCAATTTTGTAACAAAATTAATTTTAATTTGAACTTTGATTTTTGTTAATTTACTTACAAATTTGATATGTTTGAGTGGATATTTGGGTGATTTAAAATTTGATATGTTGCCAAGGAATTCCAAAGAGAAGAAAAACTTGATGGAAAGCGATGCACAAAGCATTAAAGGGTCTATTGTCTCTCTCTCTTCTTCTCAGCACTTTCTTTCTCTTTATGAGAATTGAGTGGAAATCACTGTGCCGCACACCTGAAAAGGCATTCATCTAGAATCTTTAGCAGCACAATAAACATGAAAGGAACACAACAGTGGTATGTAAAAGATGAACATGGAAGACAGCATGCAGTTTGCAGATCATTCTTTCATAATGGTTACCATAATGAAAAAGAGCACATGAAAGACACAACAGTGGTATGTATTAGAATTTTCTTTGTTGTTTGAAGCAGAGTGTGGTTAGTTACTGATTATCTAGTTGCAGCAAAATTGAATCAGTTGAACTGTTTGATTTGACCTCAAAGTCAAGAGCAAGTCTCCTTTTTGGCAGAATCCCATTAAAGAAAAAAAATAGATTTGATCATACACATCATTATAAACTAGACAATGCAAAGAAGAAGAAAAAAAAGTGACCTCTGCCTCAATTAACACTTCTTTTGTTTTTTTGGCTAAATGTGGATGAACACTTTAACTAACAGTCTTACTTTTATATATATATATATATATATACACATTTTTGTTTTAGTGAAGAAGAATATTATTATGTATAAAAAAGAAGAATATTATTGGTAGCATTTCGATAGGGACAGATTTGAATGGAATTCTGAATTAGGCTTTCTGCTCCACCGATTATCTCTCACTCTATATATATATACATTTTTATTTTTATTTTTATTTTTTTCCTTTTTGCTTTAGTGAAGAAGAATATTATTATTTATCAAAATGAAGAAGAATATTATTGGTAGCATTTTGATAGGGACAAGTTTGAATGGAATTCTCCATTACACTTTCTGCTTCACTGATTATATGATTATGTCATCTTATGTCAAATGCCTTATTTATTTTTCATTTTAAATTTTGAGTTTGCACAAACACTCCAAAATCACAAATTTTTGAACCTCGTCTCAAGGGGTCAAGATTTTTCAATTTCATTCACAATCCAAGAATTTTGGAAATCCACACTTCTAAATGATCAAATTCTCACTTTTTTTACAGCAAATAAGTCCTCACTTCCTAGGATCAAATTCGTTTGGAATTTTTCTATCAACAGCCAATACCCAAGATACCTTTAGAATCTCCCTTTTACGGATTAAATTGTTCTAAAAACATTTTCTCAAAATTTCCCTTTTACAAAAACTCCAACAAAAATTTAGAATTTCTCTTCACGGATAAGAAATTTGGCTTGATAAACATAATGGCCCAAAGTCTTTCCCAAGCAGCCCTCCCCTCCACTATAAAGAGAAGCCTCATTTCACATTCCACAACACACTTTCAATTTCTGAAAAGCTATGAACACTTTGATAGACTAGAACAAAGAACTCTCCCGATATTCTCATTTGAAATCAACTTAGTGCACTCAATTACTTAGAGAAAATATATATATATATATATATATTTTGTGTTCAAATCAAGAAGGGAGGTCAATGTACTTTTTTAACAAATTTCAGGAAAGATTAGTGCAATTTCCCTTGATTATTCTGCATGTATCTCTCTTTGATGATTTGGATTCAAAGAAATGCAAGAATCCATAATGATCCTACTTTAAGTGAGGACAAAATCATATGGGCTATTAAAAATGATGTGAGAGCTAGAATTGCAACATCCAAAGGGCTTAAAAATTATATATGGAATAGGGTGCTATGAACTATTGGGGAATTTCTTTCTCTGTTTTAAATTAGCTGGGTTGTTTACTTTGTGTTTTTTGCAACTGGTGTTGCTAGTATTAAGTTTTAGTGTTGTGTTCTGTTTTGAACTTCCTGTAATTCAAATTTCTTCGTGTTAATAAAAGTTTCTCATTTATAGATTTGTATACAGAAAAAACACAAGAAATTCTATAAAATAGATATAACACAAGATAAGACACCTCATATCTTATTCATTCATATACCAAACACACAATACAACAAACACCATAAAACCATCACCATGCATCATGGTCCATCTAGACTATTAGAAGAAGTTGAGCTAGATTGGTCTCTAGTTATGAAAAAGCTAGTTGTTTGGGAGTTGCAAGTTTTGTAGTTTACTATTAACCATCTTTGTCACCATGAGAACGGTCACAATATATGCATCATCGTCCGTCTAGACTATTTGTTAATTCATCATTTGATTCTGGTCTATTAGAAGAAGTTGAGGTAGATTGGTCTCTCATTATAAAAAACGCTGGTTGTTTGGGAGTTGGAGGTTTGTAGTTTCACTATCAAGCATCTTGATAACATTTGACATGGTGGGACGATCACTTGGGTTATGTTGTACACATAAGAGTCCAATATTTACAGACTTCACAAATTGATCTGCAATGCAAGTATCTCGTAGGGTCTCGTCCATTAAATCCAACATCTTGTTTTCAGTCCACAATCTCCAAGCCTTAACAGTAAACAAACATTGGAATTAAGTAAAACAGAACCAAAGCATAGATGATTATGAAAATTCAACACACTTACATAACCTAGAAGGCTCATTGCTTGTTCTAACTGGTAAAAACCTGTGTTCTTCTTTCCACTTATAATCTCAAGTACAACTACACCAAAACTAAAAACATCGGATTTGATTGAGAAGATTCCATCTACTGTGTACTCCAGAGACATATAGCCACTACATTGCAACATATGTAATAAATTATAATAGTAACAAGGCACTTATGTGCATATTGCCTAAACAAAGTTAGAGGGTAGAAGATTAGCCATAATATATAAAAAATTAGATACAATGATCAAAGTATCTTTATGAAACATACTAAGTTCCAGCTATCTTGTTTGTGTTTGCCGCCAACAATCCTTGCCAATCCGAAGTCAGATATTTTGGGGTTCATTTCGTGATCGAGAAGAATATTACTAGTTTTCAAATCTCAATGAAAAATCCTTAATATAGAGTCTCGGTGAAAATAAAGAAGCCCTCAAGCAATTCCCAAAATGATGTTGTAACGCATCTCCCAATCCAAAAACAAGCTTTGATATTGATCTTGTAAATTTCCATTTCAAATTTGATAGAATAATTTTAGCAACTAAAATAAGAAACAATGTCAACGTAACATGGATAATAAAATATTAGGAATTAGGTTTAGAAGCCAACCAAATATGAAGAAGTCTAAACTTTTATTAGGCATGTACTCATAAAGTAAAATCTTTTCATTCCCTTTTATGCAATATCCATAGTCTCACAAGGTTCCGATGCTGAAGTTTTGCAATCAATACCACCTCGTTCTTAAATTCTTGCAAACCTTGACTTGAGACACTTGAAAGCCTCTTTACTGCAATTTCTTGACCACTTGGAAGCTTTCCCTGGGACCGAAATTCCCAATACACAATATTATCATTTACCAAACAAGTAGACATGACTATTAATAACCAATAATTGCTGAAAGTACCTTGAAAACAGGGCCATAGCCTCCTTGTCCAAGCTTGTTTTCATTTGAGAAGTTGTCTGTAGCAACTAGTATGCTTTCCAAATCATAAAAAGGTACATCTATGCCTTTCTCATCCTCTTCATTGAACTCACCTGCATCTATCAAGTCTTAGACATGCCTTTCATTGTATGTATAAATACGATGTGCCTGATTTCTTTGATCAATTTGCCTATTTTTTAAATTCAAAAGACACTAATGTGTTGATTTCTGTATTTTTTACAATAGAATGATATGTCCTTTCTATAGGCTACATAGTTAAAAATATTCATTAAATCACACATGAATCAAGGAAACATGATTCATGTACTTGATTCATGCTCATTAAATCATACATGAATCTCTTGATTCATAAATTTATCACATGAAGACCTTGATTCATTGTATTATTACATAGCTGAACCACAAAATTACATTCGTTTTATAAAAGTTGAGTAGTTAATTCAGAAACTAAGTAAATATTCCAGCAAATTGAAGTAAAAAGGAACAGTCAGTACAGTACCTATATTGGAAATTGCTACACAGACGAAGAGGTTATTACCATCGGGATGCTCCTCTTGAAAATTTAACTAAATCCTGCTTCCAAATCCAGCATTTGCCTTGTTCATATGATTCATATGAATGAGACTTGCAGTCGCAGTTTGTAAGGCACATCTTTCTGCAATCCATTTCGTTGATTTCCACAGAATATTGATTTGGGCTTTCCCCTACTACCATCATCTTTAAGCTCAAGAAGGTGTTGTTGTCGCCACAGAAAACCGAATTTCTGACGCATCCATCTGAAAAATCTCCAGAATGCCACTTATGAGGGACATTGGGCATGAACCCAGGCAAGCATTTGCATGCCAATTTATTGTTTGGATTACAGCTACCAAAATTTCCACAAAAATTATACAGACTACAATTGTTACTCGGCTCTGACTGTATCAATGCTGTCCCAGTGGAGCTCTAGTACCAAAACTCTAGTTTCCCGCTAAAATGCATCACCAACCTTGCAGAATCATACTCTGAGAGGACAGAGAAATACATTTCATTTGAAAGAGGGACTTGACCATAGTTCACGATTTCCCAGTAAATCATCCCTTCTTTTTCGATGCTTAGTGTTTCTTATAATCTTCTACGAAATCTACCTTAAACGTGAAGTTCCCCCTTCCAGGGTCATCACGGTCTCTCCAAGAAGTCAAATTCAAGTTTGAATCCTTCGACATGCCTGGAAGAAATGTATCAGTGGGATTTTTAAAGCTCTCCCACACATGCGTCTGATCTTCGTATTCGTATAGCACCAGGTTTCCAGAATCTGTGAGTTTCGCAGTCGTGTTTGTACACAAATCACACCAAGAAGTAGTTCCCGAAGTCCAATAAATTATCCCACCCTTACATGTAGTATCCCATACTAAGAAAGTGCCATCTGTGGACCACCCGAGTGCTCCAGTTGCATTGATAACAGGGTCATCTCGGTTGGCAACCGATATAACTGTTTGCTTATCCTTCGTGTACCGTATTCCAACATATCTTTTGTGGCCAGAACTTCCATTAGGAGTAAAGAATCCTAATTCAAACTCTCCTCCAGCCGAAACAAGAGTTTCTCCATTGTCTGTAATCGACTCACCAAACTTCAAAGAATGTTTAGCAGCGCAATAAACATGAAAGGGACACAACAGTGGTATGTAAAAGATGAACATGGAAGACAGCATACAGTTTGCAGACCATCCTTTCATAATGGTTACCATAATGAAGAAGAGCACATGAAAAACACAACAGTGGTATGTACTAGAATTTTCTTTGTTGTTTGAAGCAGAGTGCGGTTAGTTACTGATTATCTAGTTGCCGCAACTGCTGCTGTTTTGGCTTTTTTTGAAAATGCTCATTGATGCAAAGAGCTATCGGTCAGCAATTTTCACCATCAAAGGTCCAAGACTTAGTCAACGTTGCCACATCCAAAAAAAATATGCAAAATTGAATCACTTGAACAGTTTGATTTGACCTCAAAGTCAAGAGCAAGTCTCCCCTTTGGCATAATCCCATTGATTATAATTTATACACATCATTATAAGCCAGACAATGCAAAGAAGAAAAAAAAATGACCTTTGCCTCAACGTGCACGCTGCATTGACACAACGCATAGACAAAGAAAAAGCACTTTGAAATATAAGAGTGGAAAAAATCAAACGAAAATGTCAAACAAATCCCCCATATTTCCCATGCCAAAACCTCAACAATTCAGTGACTATGGTTTTGATCCTCAAATTGAGTAATTATACTAACCCTCACTCTTTGTGTAAAAGTTTTCTGAGTCTCACCCACTTGCAATTTCAGTTCCAAAAACCCATTTCCAAGAAATGCTGGTGGAGAAGTGCCCTCCTTTTCTTTAAATGGAAGTGGGTCCACCAACGCCACCATCAAGGTCATCATGGCCATGATGATCACTATGATGTTCATCAAGCCAGACCTCGAGCTATCAGGGCCTCTGTACATCACCAAAAGCTAAGCGGGTCCACCATGCCGTACCATACCACGAGCCGGAGCCGGTCTCCCACTGGTCCTGTCACCTGAACTTTGACAACGGTGACGAAGGGTGAGGTGGATACCGTATTTGAGTTGGGTTCGGGGACTGGCACAGAGAGAGACGTAGGGACTAAAATGAAATTGACAACTTTTTCAGATTAAATATCAGAGATCTAATAGTACATTGAGACGACAACTAAATTTATAAAATAAAATATGAACTATAAAAAAAAATAAATTAAGAGATTTTTACATAAAAATATCATATTCCGTGAATATTTAAATATATATATTTTTAATTGAATTCAAATTCTATTTTATATTTAATTCGAATCTTGACACATTGTATAAATGCCTAATATTAGGATACATGTTACAATCATAATAAATGTCTAATCCTATAATAGATAGTTATATATACAAACACAATAATACTAAATACTTATTAAAAATTACCATATTTATCATATTTCATATTTAGACAGAAATAAAAAGTCATATTATATTAACTTTCACATGTATGACACGGGTTATTAACTAGTTGAATGTATTCTTATTTGTTAGGTCATGTGAGATGCACATGAACTAGGGCCGGTCTTGAGAATTATGAGGCTTAGGAAGATACAAAAAAATGAGGCATTTTATTTCTATTAAAAAAAAAAAAATCATTGAAAAATTACTCTACACAAAATTTGTATTACAAAACTACTATTTAAAATTTTATATTCAATATTTTCTAACAAATCTTATTCAATAGATTATATAGGTAATCTATTTAATATTTGTTGTGACATAGTTAATCGCAAGTAAGATTTTTATAATTTTAACTTTGAAAAGCTTTTTTCAACAGATGCAACTGTGACATGTATAGTCAATAATATTCTATATGCAATAGATGCATTTGGAAAACAATTCAAATCCTTGATAAATTAAGTATATCATTCGCTGTCTTTTTTTCTTTTGGTAAAATCTCTTGTAAAATTTTTAATTCTAAAAATAAATCAATATCATCAAGACCAAAAAATTATCATGTTTTAAAAAACTTCAAAATTAAGACAATACTTTTCAAATTATCATAATTTAGTAAAGTTAGCTTCTTCACATCAAATAAAATACCAAAAAATATTCTTATACATACTTGGGCTAGAGAAATAAATAATTTTTAGACTTATTTTAAAGGTCTGTTTTAAATATATGGGCCTTTTCAATTTTTTGTATAGGGTATATATATATATATATATATAAAGGACTTTCAAAATTATAAAGGCTTTAAAAAATTTTAGGATGAGGCTTAATTTTGAGGTGAGACCTAGGGTGGTCACCCACCTCGCCCTTGCCCAGGGCCACCCCTGACATGAACAAGACACTTGTCTAGCTTATAATGATGTTACCTAACAGTTTATCGAGCTTTAATAAGCATTTAGGAAATTCATACAAACTAGTCTGTAGTTAAACTTTGTTTGTTTTATACATTTGGTCTTAATGTTTGTCTTATGTGTCAAAATGGTTATCAACATTTTAAGTGTGTTATTTTAATACTTAACATTTTATCATTGTGTCTCTTTAGTCTTATCGTTAATTGATGGAAGGAAAAAGCTGATGTGACTAACAAATTTATTAAAGATGACTATTTTGACCCATAAGGTAAACATTAAGAACCAAATATTTAATTAAACCATATATATAAAAATAAAATTGTTGGCCCAAAATTTAGCAAACAAAAATTTGTGGCCCAAACAAAACAAAAGAAAAAGAATCCCCCTTGGCATTCCTTGCTCATCAATATTTCATAAAACTAAAAGTGAAAATGATTTATCTTTTAATAAATAAATAAATAAAATTTGAACACGCATAGACCGCGTGTGAAAATATTTTTTAATTATTAAGATAATTAACTTATTCGGTTAAACTCTATTAAAGTTTCAATTCATTAATTATTATGATAGTACTAATTATATTAATTAAAAAAAATATTTAATTTATACATTATTTTTAATTAATCAAATGCATC
>BKZX01026302.1:0-30362 GCA_014362285.1 Fagus crenata | reverse complement strand
TTTGTAACTTTTGTATATATATGAAATAATACACAAAGGCTAGGTTAAGCCTGACAGAAAATTCACAACAACCACACTCCTACAACTACTTCTCGTTCCTCAGTTATTCATTTCTACTCAAAAGCAAGGATGAGAATATTCAATTTATGAAAAAATTTAAAAAGTGGACATGTGTCATCAATGTGAAATTGTGATGGGAGAATATCATACAATGACATGTTTGACACTACGGATAATTTGACAAAATCTAAAAAATAGTTTTTGATACTGCAATACTACATGAAAGTTTTGTGTTACACTTTAATTAAACTCTAAACAGGATTGATTACTTATTACACAATTTACAAATAAAACAATACAAAGGATCTTCTAAAAAAATACTAAAATGAGTTAAATGTTATATTCAAAATGACAATGGGATTTCATGTTCTAGGAGCAAACTACAATGGGGTTTGTATATTTTAACCAATGAAGGGATTGGTCCAGATATTTTAACCAATGCTTGGGTAGGTGAATTTGGTCCTCATTGCAAACCCCTCCCTTTAAAAATAAAAGGACCTTGACTTCTATGGAGTGAAGTCTTGCTTTATGAAATCCATCAATTAATGTACTCGGTTTCAAGTCCTTTAACATGACAAGCTTAGTAATCAACCGGCTGCGAATAGTGAATCATTTGTGAATAATACAATCTCGTAATTAGTGAACGCTAATTTGAAATGCAATTTTGGTGTTAGCATAAAAAAAACACTTTTCTGCTCTGCTAATGACTACCCACCAAAAAAAAAAAAAAATCCGGTAGATGAAGCTGAAGTAACTAATAGTCATCCAACGACAGCCCAATGTGGAAACGTTCACCTCAATTGCATTATGAGGAATATTCAAAAAAAGTTTCGTGAGAATAATTTCGAGGAAATGTTCCGAGTTGGTTGCAAGTAACTTAGCACACTTCAATTTAATTCAAAAAGACAATATTTCAGTCTGGTTTCCTCAAAAGTCAAAAGAAAACACCGTGCGAGGCAAATAGATATACAGCCAAGCTACTAGTCATTCAACGACAGTACAACGCGGAAATATTGCATAATGATAATGAAGAAATTTCGAGGATAAATTCAAGTAACTTTTCTGCACTTCAATATCATTCCAAAAGCACAACATATCCTGATTCACGTTGGTATTCACTCATTAGTCAAAAAATTAAAGTGCATATACTCACTATTCACAGTCTTGTTGAGCCATGTATATAACAATCAATCCATTTTCCATTTCACTCATCAATCATACACTTCAATCTTCAACATGGCACACTCAGTTTCCATTTCCATTCTGGTAGTAGCATTGGCTCTTTGTATCTTCATGCATGACACTACAAATATGGTTATTAATAATTCTGTTAAATGCCATCTAACCCATCCATGTCACCATTTTTTATTAATATTTAATTCAATTCAGAATTTTTTTTTATTAAAAATTAATCAAATATATTTTTTATTAAAAAATCCAAAAATTACTATCAAATAAAATAAAATTTCAATATGTTTTTTTTGTGAAATTGATTTGAGGAAGAACATAAATTTGATTTGGTAAAAAAAAAAACACAGAAATTAAATTCTTTAATAAAAAAAATTAAAGAAGGCAGTACACACAAAATTCAACAGCCCTCTGTTTGGTTGCCGAGAAACGAGGGAAAATAACAAAAAGGAACAAACAGTTGAATAGATCAAGACAAAAAAAAAATCGAAACTTCATTGCTCTTATCTCCACAAAAATATATAGAGTTTTCATTTTCTTGAAATATTATCCAAAAAGAAAAATCTGAAAGTATATAATTACTTACTTGAGAAATGAAAAGCCAAAATAATCAGGCAAAAAAAAAAAGAAAATCAAAGTTCCCAGTTTTAAGTTTTTAAATTTGGGTTATTATAAAGGTAGTGTTATGAGATATGAATTGTTTGTTAGCATGTTGGAGGTTTACAATGAGAAGATACGGTAGTTATTGGTTGAAAACACCAACCAACCTGCAAAGAAGTGAGTTTTTCTCTCCTTTAATTCTTTACTGACTAGGCCCTACAATCATCAAAAACTTAAAACAATAACCAGAGCTCCCAGCACAACACAATTTCGCCAATTCCATCATCTCCAATCCAAGCAATAGATAAAAAGAATTAAAATTAGATGAAAACCAAATAACACTATTTTGCTTTTCTAGTCTATAGCATAACCCAACACACTAAAGTCAAAATCCCCAATTGGACTTTCATCTAAACAAAGAACTTTCAGTAACCATCTAACCAACCATTACAACAATTTCTAAAGGGATTCCGAGATTAGATCGGAGTGGTTGAGGCTTGTTTAGGTTAGGGATTCGGTGATTTCAATTTCTAAAGGATTATAGAGAGATTAGATGATAGAGAAAGATGGGATGAGACCGGCGAACCCAACGCCATCATCTTCGCCGTTTACAAATCCCACAGCCACTCATACAAGATGCCGCCGCAAGCCACCCTCCTCACCCATCGTCATGTCGTTGTTGAGACTGCACAAGGAACAGATCCAATCTGTGGGTTTCGTTTGGCATCAATATGTGAGAGAGAAAGAGAGTTTTTGGCAAAATAAGAGAGAAAGTCTGAACAAATTTTCTGAAAAAAGTTTTTTTTTTTTTTTTCATATTATTATTATTAATATTTTTTATATGAAATGGTGACATTGATACGTGATTGGGTGCTTAGTTGGAACTTAATGAAGAGGGCTCTAACTGAGATGAACAGAAAGGTCCGTTTGAAAACTACTCAAACCTATAGGGCTTAAACAAAAATTTTTGAAGTTAGGGGGCCAAAATAAAAACACCCCCTAAATTATGGGGCCAAAAGTAAACTTTAGTCATTTATTTATTTAATTTTTGTCTTTTGTTCACAATTCAACTCCCCATAAATTGTTCTATCCTCTCACATATATAGCAGTGGAACTTACTGATTATATTTATTATAAAATCCAACATTCATGTAAAATGAAGAAACATTAATTTTCTCAGAATATTGAGTAATTCTCCATTAGAACTTAGAAGTCATATTAACTCGATTGGATCTATGCTACAGCAAAGTCTCGCAAGGGAACCAATGCAATAGAAAAGTAGCTGCTTTAGTCAGGGCAAGATGTTACATTGACAACAATATTCATCCAAAAAAGCAATCTGATAGGCTCGTAACATTTATTTGACAGTTATAGAATCTTGACTTTAAAAGAGTTGACCCATGATTGTGAAGGTGAATTCATTTGGTCCTCATTGCATTCGCATGGTTGTTTTCCCTACCTTTGATGAATCGCCACTCCACTAATTACTTTTATTGATAGAAAAATCAAAGGTCGACCTTGACTTCAAGCGAGTGAAGTCTTCGCTATATGCAAATCCACCAATTAATCATCTCAATCGTTTACTATCGATCTGTATTTTACTTTTCAAGTCCTTAAATTAACATGGAAAGCCTAGTAATCAACCGGCTGCAATTAATAAATTATCTGTGAATAATACAATCTTGTAATTAGTGAATGCTAATATAATTTGAACTACAATTTTGGAGTTAGCATAAAATTCACTTTTCTGCTCTGCAAATGAAAAAAGTTCACCCCAATTGTACTCTGAGGAAAATTCAAAGAATGTTCCGTGAGAATCACAATGATTTAAAGGAAATCTTCCGAGTTGATAGCTAGTAACTTCTGAACTTCTATTCGATTAAAAAAGAAAATATTTCATGAGAATCACGCTAGCAGGGCTAGCCCAATCATTTTGGGGGTCTCAAGCGAAATCTCAATTTGGGGTCTTTAACCATTTAATATTATATTAAATTAATATTTATGAAAATTTTTTATTGGAATTTTATTCTTACTAATTATTGATCACACTTGCATTTTGGCACCTAAGGAATTTGCAAATCTGAGGATAAAAAAAAAAAAAATGTAATAGATTTTTTTTTTTTAAAGTAAGATTTAGAAAGAAGAAAAAAAAATGCTTAGAGAAAGAGAAAAATTATATTATAACATCATATCTTAATCACTCATTGACTCAATAAATTAGTCCAATAATAATAATAGAGTTAAGGGGAAAAAAAAAAATAAAAAGCAATGTCATAAAAAAAATAAAAAGGAAAAAAAAAAAACATCAAATAGATGAGGACAATAATTGGCCACGTGGGTAGCTTGGTAGGTGAGAATTGAAAATATCTCACTAAGGTTTAATTTGGTCAGCAACACATGTGGGAATAGAAAAAGAACAAAAACAATTAAAAGAGAAAAGTGAGAGAGAGAGAAGAAGAAGAAGTGGAGAACCACTGTGTAGCCGTGAGGAGCTGAGGAGAAAGAAAAAAAATGGAGAAAAAGTAGCCGTTCAAGAAGAAAATTGAAGCCACTTGAGTTCATCGATTTTTCTTTTCTCTTTATTCCAAAATTCTTTTAAATTGGGACCTGTGGGTATTTCTTTTTTCTTAAATTTGGGGCCTTTTTTTGCAATGAGTTTTTTTAATTTCTTGGGGGCCTCAAGCGAGTGCTTAACTTGGTTAAAGGTATGGCCAGCCCTGCACGCTAGTATTCTTGCAATGTCAAAAAATTAAAAAATTGTTGCAATGTTACGATGCTATTTGGAATCAATGTGAACAGCTGCTGCATGTTAGATTGTATTAGTATTGCTATGTTAGGAATTAATATTTGATTAGGATTTATCATTGTTGGACGTTAGATGTTAAGTAGGACTTGTTATTAGTAGTTGATGTATATGATTACGTTTGTAATTGCTTGGCTATTTAAAGCCCACCTCTAATGAGAATAAAATCAATCAAGAATATTTATCAGTAAAATCAAGCATTCCTTGTTTAGCAGGTTTGGACTCCTTCGAAGTAGTCCATTATCAAATTAGGAGGTTCTGGTTCCCTCGAAACAACCAACAAAAATTGGATCCGTAACCCGCAATCATCCTTTCTCCTTGCAGTTTTCACAGTGGTTGTTGTGGCCTTCGATTCACTTCCAGCATATTTTATTTTACTGTTCAGCTTCAATTTCAGCTGCCAAAAACCAACTTTAACAAGGATTAATATCCAGTAATTAAAAATGGAGGCTTACATGAATCCTACCAATATAGTGATTAGTAAATGGGTTGACACAAATCCAAAAAATTTCGTGTAGGCTCGTAATTGTAGATACAGTAGAAAGTTATGCTGAGAGTACAGGGGGACTTGGAAGAGAAAGATGGAATATTCTTTCAGTATATTTTGTTTTTGTTCTTGACTACATGCATGCACTTAAGACGAAAAGATAGTTTCCACATTGAATCAGATATCTGTATCACTCAAAGATATTCGGAGAAATTCCCCATCCCATGTGACTTTGAATGTCCCTGATAAGACTAAAGCATCGTGTGGAACTCTTTAATTTGTCCCTTGCATTGAACCATCTAAGGACCTCGTATATATGGACCTTTATCAAATAAATCTTGCACTAATTAAAAGTAAAAACACTCACGCTAGTAACATTCTTCGTATGTAGTCCTCACTTAAAAGTACAAGCTTCTCAGAAAGTCCGCTAATAGTCATTCAACGACAACGACTGTCACCCCCCAAACCCAACAAGGTTTGGTGCATGAGAAAACTACAACCCAAACACCTATAAATTTTTCTCAACCATTTCATAACTGTATGTCAACTTAGAATATCAAAAGTCCATTATCAAAAGTTCTAATCCACTAATCCATAAGTCCATACATTAAGCCATTTACATATATATACGTCCTCAAAATAATGTCAGAGCTTTATAACTCTTACATTGACCATTGGCCACAAAAGAATGGAGGTCTGTACATAATTACATATAATTACATTTCAGTATTCCTATACAAAATATCTCTTAGGATGTGCAACCCCAGCAACAACTCTGGGTCTAACACACCTAAGGTTGAACTACCAAAAAAATCCAGCCTCCACAGAGCAGTTGTCTAACTACTGCAAACCCACAAAAATTTTAGCTTGCTGAGTCTCTGCCTACTCTGTAAAAATCATCATTGAAAGGAATGAGCTAAAGCCCAGTAAGTAGATAAATAATGGGGTTAGGGGAAATACAAGTTTATTGATACTAAAGCATGTTACAAAACATAACGTATATTTGGAAACTTTTATACAAATTCTCTCAAAATCATCTTCCTTGCAATAATCTGAAATATTTAGAAAGAATAATGCAACACCAAGCTTTTCAAGATATGAATACTGAAACAACATAATACACCATGTGAGCCATAAATTTTCCAATACATTTCAAAAGCATAAAACCACAAACAAATACTCAAGGCCACGTGACAAGGCTTCTACTAGGAGCTTCGTTAGGCCCACAAGTAAAATACCACACAACTAGGCTTCTACCAGGAGCTTCGTTAGGCCCACAGATAAAAGACCTCATAACTTGGCTTCTACCAGGAGCTTCGTTAGGCCCACAGATAAAAGACCAAACAACTTTATCTCTACCAGGAGCTTCGTTAGGCCCACAGGTAAGTTGTGTTATTACCAGGAGCTTCGTTAGGCCCACAGGTAAGTTGTGTTACTACCAGGAGCTTCGTTAGGCCCACAGGTAGGTTGTGATTCTACTAGGGGCTTCGTTAGGCCCACAAGTAAACGGCATCCAGCTGGGTAATTACCATATAATCACAATTGTCTTGGCACAAGAGTAAAACAACCAAAATAGCTCACAAGTTAACATAATAAAAATACAATCTTTTCAACATTCAAAGTATTCACAAAGCTTGTCATTTATCCAAATAATTCCCAAATCTTTAAAAGTTTCCAAAACATATCTCAAACAACAACATCAATGATAAAGCATCTTTAGAAATCACAACAATCCAATAATTTTATCAAATAACTTCTCAAGGATTAATGAAAGATGCTTATAAAATATCCAATCTAGCAAATCATGCATTTCCCCAAATGCAATATCAAATATAATGCATTATCTCATAAATAAATAAATACTAAGGTTTAAACACAAAACCCCTTAGGAAAAGTATAATTTCACAATAATTTCCAAAATGTGTTTATAACCTTTAAATAAATCTCATATGCAATGATGATTATTTTTCTAAAAATCCCATTAAGAATCTACTTACCTGCAACTGCTCAAAATCCTAATCTCCAATGCTCCTAGGAGATTAAATTGAACCTATAAAAGACAATGAGCAAGCCTATCAAGCCAAAATCATCTAGAACCTCAACTAACCCAAATACACTAATTGATATGGAAAATTAAATCCAATCACTATTAACATTTGGAATCCAAAATCCTTAAATTCTCACCATAGAGAAACCACCATAATCACTTTTATCAAAAACCCCTAACTATTCCTCAAATAAATCCACCAAAATCAAAACCCATTTCCTTAATCACATAAATATCATAAGATTACTCAAGTAAATCACATATAACACTAAGGCTACTTAGATTTGGAAAGAAACTAACCAAATATAAAAACCTTAAACATAAAGCTTTTACCTTAAAATATTTGAAGTAAATGGAGCTTAGAAAGTCTCCTATAGGTTTCCTCCGGTAAATCCTATCGGAATTCCGCCGGTGGTTGTGGTGGTTAACCGGTGAGAGAGAGAGAGTGTGAGAGTGACCGAATGAGAGGTAGGGGAGAGAGTATGTGCTGCTGAAAAAAAAAAAACAGAAACTGAAAGAGAGGGGGAGAGTTACGGGTGAATGAGAGAGTTCTAGAAGAAAATATGAGTGGTGGGGGTGAATTGGGTTAGGTGGGCACGTGAGGTGGGGGGTGGGTTTCTAGAGTTGTCTTTTGTTTTAATATTATTATTATTATTTCTTTTGTTCTGTTTTTGGGCCGTTACAACGACAGTACAAAATGTGGAAATATTTGCATTATGATAATGAAGAAATTTCGATTATGAATTCAAGAGATCGAGCGGTTTGATTTCAAGTAACTTTTCTGCACTAATTCAATAGGATTCAAAAAGACAACATTTCCAGATTCACGTTGGTATTCATTCATTAGTCAAAAAAAGACTACATTTCCAGATTCACGTTGGTATTCATTCATTAGTCAAAAAAAGACAACATTTCCTGATTCACGTTGTTATTCATTCATTAGTCAAAAAAAGACAAAAAGAAAAAGTGTATATGCTCGATATTTTCTCTCTAAAGCACCGTGTGGACCTCTTTAATTTGTCCCTTGCATTGCACCATCTAAGGACCTCATATATATGGACCTTTATCAAATAAATCTTGCACTAATTAAAAGTAAAAACACTCACGTTAGTAAAGCTTCTCAGAAAGTCCGCTATTAGTCATTCAACGACAACGACAGTACAATGTGGAAATATTTGCATTATGATAATGAAGAAATTTCGAGTATTGATTCCAGGAATTCAACTTTTTAATTTCCTGATTTACTTTGGTATTCATTCATTGTTAATAATCACATGTGCATATACTCACTATTCACTCTCTAGCTGTATAAATATATATATCACTTATTAAAGTGTTTTAAGCCATGGATATAAGAATCAACCATTTGCCATTTCACTCATCAATCATACACTTTAATATGACACCCAACGTCTCCATTTCCTTTATGGTAGTAGCATGGGTTCTTTGTATATTCATGCATACCTCAATTACAGTTAATGCAGCTGGCACTGTGGCAGCATCTCAATCATCGGCGGTAGATCTAGAAGCAAAGGCTTTGCTAGAGAGTGGTTGGTGGGGTAACTATTCCAACCATAGCCCCTTCATTAGTCATTGCAACTGGAGTGGAATTCAATGCAACCACGGTGGAAGTGTCACTGAGATAGACATGCGTGGAGTCTATCTGGGAGATAAGTTCAGGAAATTCAACTTCTCTTCCTTCCCGAATTTAGTCCGTCTTAATCTTCGGAAAACTGAACTCCGAGGGAGCATCCCACTAGAGATAAGTACTCTTTCGAAACTCACAGAACTTGATTTGTCCTGGAATAATTTTACAGGTGACTTGCCTCTTTCACTCACGAACCTCAATCAATTAGTGGTGTTTAGAATTCATTATAATAATATCAGTGGCTCCATCCCCAAAGAATTGGGAAATTTAAAGAATCTTCTTGAATTAGATTTGAGTTCTAACAAATTCACAGGTCCGATCCCTTCATCTCTAGTTGATCTAACCGAATTGGTCTATTTGTTTCTTGATTCAAACCAAATCAACGGTTCCATTCCTCCAGAAATAGGAAACTTGAAGAATTTGAGTTACTTGTTCCTCGGTTATAATAGGCTCACTGGTCCAATCCCTTCATCTCTAGTTGATCTAACCGACTTGACCTACTTGTCTCTTTCTTCAAACCAAATCAACGGTTCCATTCCTCCAGAAATAGGAAACTTGAAGAATTTGAGTTACTTGACCCTCCGTAATAACAGCCTCACCGATTCAATCCCTTTGTCTCTAGTTGATCTAACCAATTTGGTCCGTTTGGATCTTAATTCAAACCAAATCAATGGTTTCATTCCTCCAGAAATAGGAAACTTGAAGAATTTGAAGAGATTGATCCTCCATAATAACAACCTCACTGGTCCAATCCCTTTGTCTCTAAGTCATCTAACCGACTTGACCGATTTGTCTCTTTCTTCAAACCAAATCCACGGTTCCATTCCTCCAGAAATAGGAAACTTGAAGAATTTGAGTTACTTGAGCCTCAGTAATAACAACCTCACCGGTTCAATCCCTTTGACTCTAAGTCATCTAACCGAATTGACCTATTTGTATCTTGATTCAAACCAAATCAATGGTTCCATCCCCGTAGAAATAGCTAATTGCTCTTTCTTGGTTAACTTGTCTTTAAGCCATAACTACTTAACTAGTAGCATTCCCTCTCAATTCAGTGACCTTAAGTTTTTACGTTCAATTGACCTTAGCTACAATAACCTCATTGGAAACATCCCCCTTTATCTCATTAACATGAACTTTAACCTGTCATACAATTCTTTGGAAGGCCAAATACCAACCTCTTTCCAAAATCATAGTTTTGACACTTTTATCGGCAACAAGGATTTATGTGGTGACATTAAAGGTTTCCCACCTTGCCTTCCATCTTCTCGAACCAAGTGCCAATTAAAAATTGTGGTTCTCCTCACCATTTTCCCTACACTTTTACTTCTTGGCTATTTTTTCTACTCTCGATATTGGGTTAGAAAAAAGCAATCTGAGTTAAGGGGAATAAAAAATGGGGACCTATTCTCAATATGGAATTATGATGGAAAAATTGCATATGAAGATATCATCGAAGCCACAGAAGACTTTGACATTAGATATTGTATTGGAATAGGTGGTTATGGTAGTGTGTATAAAGCAGAACTGCCTAGTGGCAAAGTGATTGCCCTAAAAAAACTCCATCGCTTAGAGGCCGAGGACCCAACTTTTGATAAGAGTTTCAAGAACGAGGTCAAAATGTTAACAGAAATCCGACATCGGAACATTGTAAAACTTCATGGCTATTGTTTGCATAAACGATGCATGTTTTTGGTCTATGAGTACATGGAAAGGGGAAGCCTATTTTGTGTCCTAAGCAACGATGTTGAGGCAATGGAATTGGATTGGACAAAAAGGGTGAACATCATCAAAGGCATAGCACATGCCATATCTTACATGCATCATGAATGCATCCCAGTAATTGTTCATCGAGATATAAGCAGCAACAATATTCTATTGAACTCTAAGCTGGAGGCTTTTGTCTCCGACTTTGGCACAGCTAAACTTCTTGATCCTGATTCGTCCAACCAAACACTAGTTGTTGGGACTTATGGCTATATTGCACCAGGTTTGTTTTGGTACTATACCTTTTATCTTCCCCTTTCCCCTTTCCCACCTATTATTCAAAAAAGTAGTGCTACACACAACAATTTCACAACAATACTGAGTTGGCAAGTTTCTATTAGTTCTCATATGGGCCCACTACTAACATCACTTTATTATTTACCCATTCACAGTTTGCCAACTCAGCATTGTAATAACATTGTTGTGAAAGTATTATATCTGTAGTTTTATTATATTTTAAATGGTTAGCCATGTAGGGATTTCCAAATAATCATGCTAGTTTACCTTTTTTTTTATATGAATTGAGTTATTTAAGGTAGCAAGCAATCAGTCAGCTTATGGAATTTTTATTCATGATAAGTTTTGACCAAACTCTTCATGAAGAAAAATATAATAAACTAAAAACTAACAAAGAAAACAAAGGAGAAAGATATTACATTGTTTTAATAGCTTTTTGTTTTCTTTTAATTTTTTCCTATGCAGAACTGGCGTATACTATGGTGGTGACTGAAAAATGTGATGTCTATAGCTTTGGAATGGTGGTGCTAGAAATATTAATGGGAATACATCCAGGGGAACTCTTGACTTCATTATCATCGCCATCTTCCCAACTTGTGATGTTAAACGAAATATTAGACCAACGCTTGCCACCTCCAAATCATTTGGTTGCACATGATATTTTCTTTGTTGCTACCATAGCATTTGCATGCTTACGCACCAAACCAAAGTCTCGGCCTACAATGAAATGGGTGTCCCAAGAATTTCTTTCTCGTAAGAAACCACTAGCCAACCCCTTATGTACAGTTTCACTATGGCAATTGAAGAATCAAGAAACGTATACGATGGGAGAGAGTGAAACTCAATCATGAAGTGCTTGTTAAATTGAGTATCATATTGTTTGATGAATTTATATAAAAAGAAAATGCTGTGTACGACAATAGAATCCTCTAAAAATATGTATTTCTATGTGGTTTATATGTATTTCTCTATGATTTGTAACTTGTATTTTTCATCATTAAATATAGGTCCTTACCACACATATCTAGAATCCTTGTAATCAGTGTGCACGTTGTGAAGGGTCATCCATATATATGTTTGACCTCAAGAAAGAATTGTAAAAGTTATTCCCTGTTTTAGAATCCATAATGGTAAACTTAAATTTAATGTGTAAAGAATTAATAATTAGAAAGAAATGAAGACTAAATGAAGTCTTCGTGGGCCAAACAAAAGCATGAAGTCTTACCGTTAATTAATTTACAATCAGAACTGTTGCTGTAAAATAAAAAATAAAATAAAAAGTAGTTTTCCATTGAAATTGAATATGGTTTTTTATTTTTTTTAAAAAGATATTTTACATTTGCTAGTCTTGAGTAGTAGTGGTGATCGAAAAGTGTGATGTTTATAACTTTGGAGTCATGATGTTGAAAATATTAATTGGGAGATACAAGTGAGCTCCCAATTTCATCTTCATAATCTTTAGATATGTTGATTCGTATGAATCCTGATTCGTCCCATGAAACTATAATTGCAGACACATATGTTTTGTTGCTCTAGGTGAACACTTCAAGCCTTGAGATATTTAAGACTTCTTCCTTGGTTAATTATTGTTTAGACTTGAACAACATGCTTGAAAACAAATATATACTATGGGCATTATTGTTTGTATGATTGTGACTGAAAAAGGTAATGCAATATAGCTTTGGGGTAGTGACACTAGAAACAATAATGGGAAGGCATCCAGGAGATTTCCTCTTATCATTATCACCATCTTCATCTAATCAAGATGTAATGCTAAAGGATATATTGGATCCACGCCTTCTACTTCCGGCAGATGAACTGGCTGTGCAGGATATTGTCCTAGTAGTAACAATAGCATTTGCATGCTTACGTTCCAACCCCAATTAATAAGTTTCAGCCAACCATGGAACTTGTGTCTCTAGAATTTCTTTCTCGCAAAGCAACATAGGTGAAACCTTTCCAGGAAATTTCAATATCACAACTTTGGCAGCAAGAACATATTTGAATGAAGAAAGAACTAACTGATCAGGGATTTTATACTGTTTAGAAATAATATCACACCTTGACCTTCTCCAAGTTTTGCAAATTGAACGCATCCACTTAGCCCATTGGATGGAGTATAGAAACAAGTTATTACTTCTTGTAGTCACCAAAAATTAAATGAGCAAATAATAAAATAGAAAGGAATTCTGAGTAGTTTGATCTTCCACTTAGAATCAAATTGAATGCAGTTCACTATTTTTCTTTGTAAAGATTTGGTGGCTATTAGTGGAAAGATACCTTGCCAACTTGGAAAACTGAGAAGCTTAGCATACTTCTCCCATAACTGTCATCTATGATTACAACTTGGAAAGTTTATATCCCACTCAATTTCAAGCTATATTATACATTTATAACCAACATATGCACTGATTGCAACAAAGGGTAATGGGGTTGAACTCGGTTTACCTCCTTGCTTTACACCTACTACAACCACACTCCTGCAATCACTAACTCATGCCATCTTGTTCCTCAGTTATGCATTTCTACTCAAAAGCAAGGATGAGAACACTCAATTTATGAAAAAAGTGGAGATGTGTCATCAATGTCAAATTATGATGGGAGAATATCATACAATGACATATTTGAAGCTATAGAGAACTTGACAAAATCTAAAGAATAGTGCCCCTGGAGCGACATATAAAAGCATCTGTTCTGATTTGATAAAATCAAGAGCAATACAGTCTGCCAAAGTTGGAAAGGTAACTCTCCAGTTCAAAATTCAATATTTTAGGAATAATACTCCTTCCTCTCGTATAACAACATATCTTACACGTAAATTTCGTAGTATTACAATAATTTATGTAAGAAGATAAACGTTTTGCTCCTAAAATATTGAATACTTCTCTTACCGCATGTATTGTTCAAACAAATGGTGGGTGCAATTGTGATGCTGAGTATATGATAATGCATGTTCCACACCCTTAACAATGTTCAGCCGAAATAGAGATGTAATGTATTGCTTTTTATCATTCTCACCTATAAAAGTAAGAGATGTTCTCATTATGGAAAAGAGATGATTGAGGGGATACAGGACTGCCTCTCATTAAGTGCCTCGTTTGTAAACGAACGAACTATCTTTCTATACCGCCTGGTTTGTCCAAATGGTCATGTCGTTTGCTTCTACTCTAACCTGTAAACGAACGAACTATCACTACAGATCATCAAAAACAGCAGTTCTTAAGCGTCTTCCCTAACCTGTAAACAACAGATAGTCAGTACAGATCATCAAACGAAGCAGTCCTTAATGCAGCTGCATATTGAAATGACAATCATTTATGCTTCCTAGTTTGTCAAGAATCGCTAGTCAAAATGATAAGAAAATCTGTTCATGCATGTAAACCTTAGCCAAATTGTTGTGAAATTTTAACTTTTTCACCATGCATTTTACACTAACAATCTTGATATGGAAAACCAGCCGCACTATGCATGTTTAAATATTAAAAACACCAGCTTAAATGTACAACAAAATTGGATCTAAAACCCAAACTACATTCTTTAAATAAAATGGGGCACTTAAGAAGAGAATTATGCAACAAATTCACATTCAACAAGCAGTAAGTTATTGCGCATGGACACTAAAACGGCAAGGCAGGTAAATATTACCGATTAATTCTAATGCTCAAAACCAACAAGCAGTAAGTGCAGCTTCATGCTTCTCTCCAGGGTTTCTCCACCAGTTTACATATCAAAAACACAAAACTCCTATCTCCAAAATAGATAGCAAAGCCACAACTGTCATCTCTCATAAAGAACTTTCAAAACAACCCCCAGGTTTTTTTTCTTCTGTTTGACAAGATTACTACATCCTTTAAAAGATGGCATAAAATGAAAAGGATACAATATAGCACTAAATGTTATGGCTTTGAAACACTAGGTTTTGGGGAGCGGTGAAGATAGTGATGGTGATATGGAGAAGCATGCGGACCATTTGGTATGGAGAGGCTTCTTGCTGGTTATCCATTCCTTGATAACCCTGTCTGCATTCTACTTCCATTTCTAGCATTTGGGTAGGACCCCATACG
The DNA here is from genome assembly GCA_014362285.1 of Fagus crenata. NCBI lineage: Eukaryota > Viridiplantae > Streptophyta > Magnoliopsida > Fagales > Fagaceae > Fagus > Fagus crenata. The sequence goes on along the minus strand of BKZX01026302.1, from coordinate 15,461 downwards.
CTCCGCTTGCATAGCCTGAAAGTATGATGAAGAGCAAGCCATGTCCTTGAGGTTGGGCAGAGGTTTTAGTGCTTCGACAACTTCACTCATCAGAGGTCTGGCTTTAGGATCAGGACTAAGGCAACGGGCAGCCAACTGAAGTGCTTTTTGAGAACCTTTGATTGAGAAGCGACCTTCAAGCCGAGGATCTAGAAGTATATAGAACCTTCGCCTCTCTCCAAGATGTGGCCTGGCCCATTCCACCAAGTTATGCTCCCCATTTGGTCAGTTTTTGTCCATGGATCTTCGGCCAGTCAACATTTCAATCAAAACAACCCTAAAGCTATAGAAATCACTCTTTGATGTAAGATATCCTGATACACGATAGATAGTATTAGGCATAGATGATTCAGCTGATAGATCCCTTAAAACTCTTATTTAGGTTAAATTAAAGACTCCAATCACTCAACTTGGTGTTAGGTAGCAAAACTTTCAATGTTTCACTTTTTCTATTTTTAAGAGAAACAAATCTTTCCATATTACATATACTTTCTATCTTCTACTACATCATCCATTTACCCCCATGTTGCTTTACATCATCCATTTACCCCAGCAAAGGTGATAGGTGCAGTTAGTGGAAGAAGCAGTCATGTGGGGTAAATATTTTGGTCAGCTTTAAATTAAGATAGGGACGCTGTCACAACAGCAGAAGTTGGCAATGATGGTGTTGCAATTACCAACCTGTCATCACATACTCTGGGGCTGCATAACCATAAGTTCCCATCACTCGGGTAGATACATGAGTTTTCCCATCCTCAGGACCATCTTTGGCAAGTCCAAAATCAAAAAGCTTTACATTGTAATCCTGGCATTGCAAGTTCTAGGTAATGAGCAAGGACAAATATAGATATTATTCGCATAATTTGAATCACAAATGACACTTCTTGAATAAGGAAAGAAAAAAATTAATTACACACCGCATCCAACAGGGTATTAGATGTTTTCAAATCTCGATATATGACTGGCTTTTCAGCTTCCTCATGAAGAAAGGCAAGGCCCTTTGCAGCACCAAGCACGACTTTCATTCTGGTGGACCAAGGAAGAGGCAGGGACCCTGATGCATGTAACATAATTATTACCAGAGAAGGGGAAATAAATTGCCTCCTAAAACATTTTCATTTGGTTACCAAAAAGACATTATGCACTTACTTGGTAATAATTAGGTGCTCTAAAGAATTTTCACGCCATTATCAAAAGTAATATGATCTAGTACAATGCACAGAAAAAATATAGAGAATTATTTCCTAATGTTCACTTGTTGAACCCTTGAAGACAAATCATTAGTAACACAATATTCTATCCCAGGGATTTCTTGGAGAAAGAACACAGGCACACCCAAAAAACCAAATATATGCCTCGAAATAGCATTGTGTGTGTACGTAGTTTATGGCTTAAAATTGCATACATCAAATCTTCATTTCTTTTCCATACACACTTAATCTGTAACAATTTTTTTTCTCCTAAAAAATGCCAGTAAACTTGAATCTTCAATTAATATTTTGGTCAAACAATTGGTGGGTGCGATTTTCATCTGAGTATATGACAATGCACGCGCCACACCCTTAACAATGTCCAGCCGGAATAGAGATGTAATGCATTGCTTTTTATCATTTTCTCCTATCAAAGTAAGAGTTTTTCTCATTATGAAATAATGAGAAAAGGTGACAACCCCCAGATTTATTTTTCTTCTGTTTGACAAGATTACTACATCCCTTTAAAAGATGTCATATAAGAAAAAGTGACAAAAAGGGTACCAGAGAGATAATATGGTACTCAATGTAATGGCTTTGAAATACAAGATGTCGTGGACCCAGCCACCGTCGGAAAAAGCCTAGCTTTGATCTTCCCCAAAATCTGGAAAAATCATCTTTTCAATTTCAAAATCTCTTATCTTTAATGCTTGTTGTATCATGTATGATATTTTTTGTACTTTTTTTTTTTTTTCTTTTTTAAGTGAAGTGGTGGCTCGTGTGTAAGTTGGCAATGTAACACAAAACCCCTTGTGGTATTCTTTTACATGAATATTCAGAGTAGTGTTATAGTCACAACTTCAAAAACATTTTTCACACTAACTAAGTTGATAATTTTTTGTTAGTTCTTATCTGGAGCCACCACTAACATTAATTTATTGTCTACAATTCAAAGCTAGCATCTCAGTATTATTATGAAAATATTGTGCATAGCTTTATTGGAATATATAAAGTTGTATTTTCACATGAAACAATACCACACGGGAATTTTGTGTTACACTTTAATTAAAATATCAAGGGGAATTGCACAATTAATGGTTTACACATAGTACAACATAGAAGGGGGTTAATTGTTATATTCAAAATCACAAGAAAATTCCATATTTTTAAGGGCAATGTTTTATCATGTATGTGCATGAATGATAGACATAGCACCAAAATTTAATGGTAAACCTTGGTTAACAATCCTTTCTTTTTTGTGAGCTTTTATTTTTTATTTTTTGTCTTTTGATTCACGATTCACAAGCCCATTCCATGAAAAATGTTCTCTCCTCTAACATAATATAGTTGATCCTACTAATTAAATTTATTTTAAGATCCAACATTCTTAATTTTCTTCAAATATTGAATAATTTTTCATTTAAACTTAGAAGTCACATCAACTCGAGTGGATCTATATGCTACAGCAAAGTCTTGCAAGGGATCCAATGCAATAGAAAAAGTAGCTGCTTAATTGGTCAGGGCAAGATGTTACATTGACAACAATATTCATCTTAAAATTTACTTGACAGTTATAGAATCTTGACTTAATTAAAGTTAATAAGAGCTAACTCATGCTTGGGGCTAAGGTGAATTTGGTCCTCATTGCATTTACATGGCTGTTTCCTCTTTGCTATATAAAAGTGAGTTTTTTTTTTTTTTTTTTTTTTTTTTTTTTTTTTTTTTTTTTTAATAATAACCTTAGATACGCACAATGGATTCCCGATAAATGAATTATTGGTGAGTAAAATTTTTTTCTTTGTAAAGAAAAATCCGATAGATAGAGCTGAAGTAATATAGTCATCTAACCACATGCAACGCAATGTGGAAATGTTCCCTTCACTTACGTAATGAGGAAAATTCAAAAAAAGTTTCGTGAAAATCACGATGATTTCGAGGAAATATTTTGAGTTGATGGCAAGTAACTTCTGCACTTCAATGGGATCCGTATGACAATATTCGTGAGAACCACACTAGTATTTTTTCAATGTCAAAAGAGAAAAAATAAAAATAAAAAATTGTCCCAATCATTAAAGGAACCCTTTTCATTTAATAAAGTGATCAAATAAATCTTGGACTAATTAAAAGTAAAAACACTCCCACTAGAGTAAGATTCTTCTAACGAGTCCTCACTTGGTAGTGCAAGCTTCTCAGAAAGTCCGCTACACTACATACAACTAAGCTATAAATTAGTCATCCAACGACCTTACTGGCAGCATTCCCCTTTATTTCGTTAACTTAGACTTCGACTTGTCGTACATTTCTTTCAAGGGTCAAATCCCTAGTAATTTAAAAAAGTTTTAAATACTGTTTTAGTCTTTAACCTTTGGCCTTTGTGTCAAATTAGTCCCTAACCTTTCAACTTTGTCAAATTGGTCCTTCACCTTTCAACCTTGTATTAAAATGGTCCTTGACGTTAAGTGTTGGATGAAAAATGCTGACGTGGCTAACGGTTTATTTTTAATTTAAAAAATGTCTAACGTGGCATGCCAACTCAAATTTTAATAAATAAATAAAAAATGTCAAATTACAAATTACACCATTTATATTTGGTCAAAGTTCAATTTAGTACTCTAGTTTTGACTGTTTTAATTCAATCCTCAATGTTTGGTTCCATTTCAATTCACTTTTTTCCTTCAAGTTCCGTTAGTTGATTCCGTTAAGTTGATTTTTAATATATATATATATATATATATTAAAAGTCCAGAAAATATTTATTTTTTCTGCAAAAGAAAAAGAAAAAAAAAAAAAAAAAAGCAAAAATTGAATTTCTTTTTTCTTGGAATTGTTGGAAGAGTGCCTATTTGGAAAAAAAAAAAAATTCCTAGGATTTAAACTTTACACTCAACATATAGAAGGCCAAAAAAAAAAAAAAAGTGAGCTATAGAAGGGGACAAATATGAAACTACATCGTAGGGAGCTGGTGTTGGTGCAGCTGACCCCAGGTCAACCAATTTGGGTGTGGTAGTGGCGGCGACGAAACGAAGGTCCTGTGGGGGTGGTGGTCGCGAAACACAGAACCGGTCGGTCTCCTCCTCTAGCTTGACTTGCTCCGCCGAGTTCGAGAATTTCATGTTCTCTCCCTCGCTTTCTCGCACGTATCGAAGGACTTATGGCTGAGTCAAGCCGACGGTGTGAAGGGATTCTCGAAGGACCCGTGGCTGAGTCGGGTTGAGCAAGGAGGTGAGGCTGTTATCAGAATTTGGGGTGGACGAGGCCGGCTTCGACGAAGGGGTTATTTGCTCTGTTTTTGGGGATTTTTGGGTTTAATGTGGATTTTTGGTTTTGATGTTTTTGGTGTTCATGGAATTCTTTAACTGATTAAGTGTTTATGGATTTTTGGTTTGGATTTTGGTTTCAATTTTTTTTATCTTATTTCAGTGATGTTTTGGTGTTTTCATTTAAACTATATCAATTTTGTGAAGGGATTTGTTTGTTTTTGTGAAGGGATCTTAATCAAAGTTTTGATTTTATGTTGGTGTTGTTGGTTTTACAAATCTGAAATACAATTGTGTTAGTGTTGTACTGTTGTTCAATGTTTTTTTTTTTTTTTTTTTTTTTCAATTCGGAAATCATTTTCTGGAGAGTTTTTTTAAAAGAAAAAACTATAAAATAAAAATCACATTTAAGCAACTCACTGACGGAATTAATGGAGGAATGAAAATCAAATTTAGAGGACTGAATTGAACTTTGTCTAAACTTAGAGGGTGTAATTTATAATTTGATCTAAAAAAATGCCAACTCAAATTAAAAAAAAAAAAAATTCTAAATATCAATCTCACGTGATATTCAGAATTTTTTTTTTTTTTTTTTTAAATTTGAGTTGGCATTTTTTTATATTAAAATTTGATTTGACATGCCACGTTAGATATTTTTAAAATTAAAAATAAACCATTAGCCACGTCAGCATTTTTCATCCAACACTTAATGATAAAAACCATTTTGACACAAGGTTGAAAGATTGAGGACTAATTTGACATAGTTGAAAGGTTAGAGATCAATTTGACACAAAAGCCAAAGGTTGAGGACCAAAATGGTATTTAAACCTTTAAAAAATCATAGCGACACATTTATCGGCAACAAGGATTTATGTGGTGACGTCGAAGGATTTGCTCCTTGTCCTCCATCTTCTAAAACCATGCGCCAAGTAAAAATTTTGGTTCCCCTCATGGGTTTCTTTGCACTTTTACTTCTTGGGTATTTTTTCCACTCTCGACTTCGAGTTAGGAAAACACAATCCAAGTCAAAGGAAACAAAAGATCGATGGGGACATGTTCTCAATATGGAATTATGGTGGAAAAATTGCCTATGAAGACATCATTAAAGTTACAGATGACTTTGACATTAGATATTGTATTGGAACAAGAGGTTACGGTAGTGTTTACAAAGCACAGTTGCCTAGTGGCAAAGTGATTGCATTGAAAAAAATTCATCGCTTTGAGGCCGAGGACCCAACTTTTGACAAGAGTTTCAAGAATGAGGTCAAAATGTTAACAGAAATCCGACATCGGAACATTGTGAAACTTCATGGCTATTGTTTGCATAAACGATGCATCTTTTTGGTCTATGAGTACATGGAAAAGGGAAGTCTATTTTGTGTCCTAAGCAACAATGTCAAGGCTGTGGGATTGGATTGGACAAGAAGGGTAAACATCATCAAATGCATCACACATGCCATATCTTACATGCATCATGAGTGCGTCCCAATAATTGTTCATCAAGATATAAGCAGCAACAATATTTTATTAAACTCTAAGTTGGAGGCTTTTGTCTCTGACTTTGGCATGGCTAGACTTCTTGATCCTGATTCTTCCAATCAAACACTAGCTGCTAGTACTTATGGCTATATTGCCCCAGGTGAATTTTTGTTTTCCTACTATACCTTTTATCCTCCCCTTTTTTGCCTATTATTTTAAAAGGTTAGCCATGTTGCAGCATTTCAAATAAAGATAGAAGTCTACCTTTTTGTTTATACAATGATTTTCACTAATTTTTATACAAAAACTATATATTGAAAACAGAAAAGAAATGAGACAAATATTACATTTTTTTAATAGCTTTTAGTTTTCTTTTTCTTTTTTGTATGCAGAATTGGCCTACACTATGGTGGTTACTGAAAAATGTGATGTCTATACCTCTTGACTTCATTATCATCGTCAACTTCCCAACATGTGATGTTAAATGAAATATTAGACCAATGCTTACCACCTCCAAATCGTCTAGTTGAACATGATATTTTCTTTGTTGCTACCATAGCATTTGCTTGCTTACGCACCAAACCAAAGTCTCGGCCTACAATGAAATGGGTATCCCAAGAATTTCTTTCTGGTAAGAAACTACTAGCCAACCCCTTGTGTACAGTTTCAATATGGCAATTGAAGAATCAAGAATCTTATATGATGGGTGAGAGCGAAACTCAATCATGAAGTGCTTGTTCTTAAATTGAGTATCATATTGTTTGATGAATTTATATGAAAAGAAATTGTTATGTATGACAATACCAATGCTATATAAATGATGTACTTCTATATGGTTTATATGTATTTCTTTTTTATTTGTAACATGTAATTTTCATCATTAAACATAGTTCCTTCGTTACCACACATATCTAGAATCCTTGTAAGCAATGTGCACGTTGTAAATCCATATATATATGCTTGACGTCAAGATAGAATTGCAAAAGTTATTCCCTATTATAGAATCCATAATGCTAAATTTAAATTTAATGTGTAAACAATTAATAATAAGAAAGAAAAATGAAAGAAATGAAGACTAAATAAGTCTTCGTGGGCCAAAGTCCAAACAAAAGCATGAAGTCTTCTCGTTAATTAAATTACAATTAGAATTGTTTTTGTAAGAAAAAAGTAATTTTCCATTGAAATTGAATATTTTTAAGGGTAAATTGTACTTTTTCCCTTCTATCTATGGGGTCTATTTCAATTTCTACATTTATCTATAGAACCGAGCAATGTCCCCCTCTATTTATTGGAAATGTGCAACTTAACCCAACCGTTTATTTTTCTATTAAAAATTAACAAAACTTAGGGTAAATGTTTAAAATACCCTCTTTTAATCCAACCCAACCCGTTTAGTAACCCAATTTAAATAAACCAAAGTCTAGACAATGAAATGGGTGTCTCAAGAATTTCTCTCTCACAACAAGCCAATAATAAATCCCTTACATGCAGTTTCACTGTGGCAATTGAGGAACCAAGAAACTTATACAGTTGGAGAGATTGAAACTCAATCAGGAAGTGCTTGTTTTTTAGTTTAGAACCTTTTTTTATTTTTATTATTATTTTTTTTTTTTTATGAACTTCTATGTAAAATATGTTTTGTATTACAATACAACTACCTTAAAATCTTGTGTTGTATCTATTTTTCTTTACAATTTGTAAGCTGTATTAATTTGCAACATGAAATTTAATTGTTCACCAATATGTATTATGCAACATGAAATGTAAGGCCTTACCACTTTTCTAATTCCAAACATCTAGAGTCTTCACAAAAGTAGTTGTGGAGGTTGCAAAGGCCATATGTTGATGCATGAACTCATCTAGGTTTTAAACCTAAAGTTTTATATATATATATATATATATATATTTTTTTTTTTTTGCTAGTCTTAAGCTCTTTAATTGGCGGTTCCATCACCGATGGCAACTGAAAAATATATGTGATATGTATAGTTTTAGAGTGGTCACTCGAAGGATTAATGGAAAGACATCTATGGGAGCTCCTAACTTTATTATATATTTTTCTTTATGATTTTCTAACGGATTTTTTTTTTTTTTTTTGGTTTGTTTTTGCATATTGAAAGAGAAATTACTACGAAAAATAGTATATAATTAATTATAAATGATTTTTGAGATTTAAAAGAACATTAAGTTTCGTTTTGATATATAATTGAGTTAAATTGTATTAAAAACTGTTTTTTTAATGGGTTTTTTTTTTTATATATATTTTGTTAATATTTAATAGATGCTAGTTGTTATTCTTTTTTCTTTTTCTTTTTTTCCGTGTTTTGGCCCCACTCAAGAGATAATCCTGGTTTTTTTTTTTCTTTTCTTTTTCTTTTGTTGAATAATCATAAAATATAAGGAAGAAGAGGGACTGGCCATCTAATCCTGGTTATGTCCTTATATATGCAACAAACAAATATATCTCGGTCTACAATGAAATGTGTTTCCCAAGAATTTCTTTCTCTCATAAAGAAACTATAGCCAATTGCATAAAAAAGCTATAGCCAATTGCAAAACCCCAGCCTTACATGCCATTTCACTATGGCAACTGAGGAACCAAAAAAAAAAAAACTTACATGATTGCAGAGAGTGAAATTAACATGAAATTGAACCATATTTATTTCTGTTGTCGTTACGAAAAAAATGTTGCAGAAATACCAATGAAACTTATGGCATATGCCTACTTTTCCATTTCAAATTTTATCATCTAGCTCCCTTTATTCTCAAATCCTTTGATGAAATTAAAATTGGGATCCACTAGAAGGTCTCTCATAGGCTCTAGGTTCTCTCTGAAAAACCAAAAGATAAGGGAGAGTAGTGGTCTTTCCTCTTGCAAGTTTTCTTCTTGCCTAGCTCCCCATTATGATGGTAATAATCAACCCTCTGATATTCCTTTCACAAAAGCAGCCTTTTGGATTTGTGTATTTAATCTTATGCTAAAAAATCATGACGCTAGAAGTAGAGGGGGAACTGAGAAGAGAAAGTCATTGGGTGATTTGCTTGATTTGGATGTACCAATAGAACCATTTAGATATTACTTACAGACTTTACTAAGAGGAAACCAGATGCGTTTTGGGGGTCCAACCCGTTTGGATTGCGGGTGTTCTATTATTAACCATTTATGGGCCACATGTGCAATTTCCACCTACGACAATGGCTAGCCCAGTAGTGAATTTGGGCCAGGAGCGAATAATTCTTCAAAACCAAAAACTCACTTTGAAGAGGCAGGCCAGACCATCTTGAGGAACTTCTTTTGAGATGGCGCACTGAGCGCAATGAAGGCTTTAGGTTTGATCTTTCATGAGCAGTTCATGAGATTTATCTTTTGGTGAAGAAAGAAGCTCCCCAAGTTGTTAACCTGAACACAAAATGGAACCACTTAAGCTAAGGCTATAAGAAACTATTGACAATGAGAAACAAGGTAGAAAAGTGATACTACTATGTGTCAAAAATAGCTTGCAAAATAGTCATACTTGTAATATTCTCTAAAAATTTAGTATTGTAATTGTATCACTAAAGGTATAATAAACACTCTACATTGAACTTCTTATGCTATCACATGTTTTCCAAAAAGCTCTTCACAATATTTACTGGCCGTAAGACAAAGATAAAGTGAAATACTAATTGATAAAAGGAGAAAAAGATCATTGATTTGTTTAATTGTATTCTTTCCTTTCCTCCTCCAATGCAAGGCTTGCTTATTCTATGGTTGTGACTGAAAAATAGGATGTTTATAGTTTTGGAGTGGAAGCACATGATAATATGATATTGTTATCATCTTCTTAAAAAACGATGCCAAATGAATTGTATTTGACCAACGCGTTTCACCTATAGATCAAGGGGTCATTCTATAATACCTACACTTTTTTGTGGGTATGGTACCCACTCAATTGGTACCATCAAATGTGATATAAGTACCTTCATATGTGATGTTGGTACTATCCAATGTGATATTGGTATTATCTGATTTTTTATATATATTAATTTAAATAATAAATAAAAATAGTAGGTACCATCATATGTGAGGTAGGTACCATAATATGTGACATTGGTACCATTAATGTGAGATTTTGTTTATTAGAGGTACGGTACCCACATGGGTACTGTAGAATTACCCTAGATTAAGTGGGTTTACACATGCAATATAGCATTTGGTTGCGTCGGAACGATAATACTAACGCACCTCGTGGGTTGCACAATCCAAGGACTTCATATGTTAGTAAATTGATCATAGACTAATAAAAAGTAAAAACACCCCCACTTCGTAAGGAGTAACGTCTTGACTTGGAAGTGCAAGAGCTTCGAAGAAAATCTGGTAGATACGTATCCAACCACAGCACAATGTGGAAAATCTGGTAGATACGTATCCAACACTCAAGGTTACTGTTCCAACAAGAATTACATACACAAGAAGATACTGATGCTCCATGAAACCAAAATTAGATACTCTGCTAATCAATCCATAATCCATACTTGGATTTCTCCTATAAAAATTTCTCAGTAGGCACCCCTGGTTCCATTAACTTTCATCAATGATTACAACTTGGAAGGTTAATAATATTCCACTGAATTCCAAGCAATATTATACATTTATACGCATCATATGTACTAATTGCGACAAATGGTTATGGATTTGAACATGGTTTACCTCCTTGCTTTACTACACCTACCACAACCACACTCCTGCAACTACTAATTCATGTCATCTTGTTCCTCAGTTATGCATTTCTACTGAAAATCAAGGATGAGACTATTCAATTTATGCAAGAAATTAAAAAGTGGAGATGTGTCATCAATGTGAAATTGTGATGGGAGAATATCATACAATGACATGTTTGACACTACGGATAATTTGACAAAGTCTAAAAAATAGTTTTTGATGCTGCAATACTACTTAATTAAAATCTTAACAGGATTAATTACTTATCACACAATTACAATTTACACATAAAACAATACAAAGGATCTTCTAAAAAAAATACTAAAATGGGTTAAATGTTATATTCAAAATCACAATGGGATTTCATGTTCTAAGAGCAAACTACAATGGGGTTTGTTTATTTTAACCAATGTCTTATCCAATGGAGGGATTGGTCCAGATATTTTAACCAATGCTTGGGTAGGTGAATTTGGTCCTCATTGCATTTGCATGGCTGTTTCCCCTAGCTTTAAAAATCAAAGGTTCTTGACTTCTAGGGAGTGAAGTCTTTTCTATATGAAATCCACCAATTAATCTCCTTGGTTACTATCTGTATTTTAATTTTCAAGTCCTTTAACATGACAAGCCTAGTAATCAACCGGCTGCGAATAGTGAATTCTTTGTGAATAATACAATCTCGTAATTAGTGAACGCTAATTTGAAATTGGTGTTAGCATAAAAAATACTTTTCTGCTCTGCAAATGACGACAACAACATAAAAAAAAATAAATAAATAACTAACCAAAGATAAGAGAAGATAAAGAAAAATCATGTAGATGAAGCTGAAGTAACTAATAGTCATTCAACGACAGCCCAATGTGGAAATGTTCACCTCAATTGCATTACGAGGAAAATTCAAAAAAAGTTTCAGAAGAGTCAGAATGATTTCGAGGAAAATCTTCCGAGATGGTTGCGAGTAACTTCGCACACTTCAGTTCAACTCAAAAAGACAATATTTCATGAGAATCACGCTTGTTTCCTTAAAAGTCAAAAGAAAACACCGTGTGGGCTGGGGCAAATAGATATAAAGCCAAGCTACTAGTCATTCAACGACAGTAGCTTGGCAATGTGAGATTATATGTGATAATCTCTAACATCCCCCCTCAAACTCAAGAGGGATTAGGCCCATTGGACATTGCAACAATGTGAGATTAGGCCCATTGGACTTTAACATGGTATCAGAGCTAGGTTACCCACTCCAACTCCCAATCATTCAACTCCTCCACACACTTCGGTAGTTCAAGCCGTAACCATCCGGTATCACACAAAAAAAGCCGTAATCCGGTTCCACTACTATTCCAAACTCAAGCTTCAATCTCCTTGAGTTTGAGGGGGGATGTTAGAGATTATCACATATAATCCCACATTGGAAAGAGTTGAAGTGAGTGATAAGTATATAAGCCATGGGCAATCCTCATCTCACAAGGCGTCTTTCAATCTCAAAAGACGCCTTGTGAGATGAGGATTGCCCATGGCTTATATACTTATCACTCACTTCAACTCTTTCCAATGTGGGATTATATGTGATAATCTCTAACATCCCCCCTCAAACTCAAGGAGATTGAAACTTTATTCAAATGGTCCCTGCACTAAGTACATATATGCACTAACCAAACTTTGAAACTTTATTCAAATGGTCCCTGCACTACTACTTATCCTGAAACATTTAATGGGCATCACTTATTTGCAAAAGGCATAGACTAATTAACACTAAAAATTCCACCGTCTACCCACCATCAATTTTGAAAAATATATATGAGCCATATATATTTACATTGACATCTATTTTTTCTGTTGCTTGGCAACTCTATATTGTAAGTCTCAAGAAGTCAAGGTACCTTAGAAGCCAATGTAAAACCAAGGCATGATAAAATTCACCCAAGTAGTATACATGACAAACAATACTCACACCAAATTACAACTCAAATCAATGAATCAAATTCAATAATTAATTCCCCAAAGTTCCAATATTTTCAGCTTAACATTAAGCAGATTTCTGCAAATCAGTCATTTTATTTGGAACACTTAAATTTATCAAAGTAACTTGAAATTTTACAGGGATGACCTCATATATATGTACAAGCTACCACAGAAAATTCAGATCATTATAACATCTCTATAATTTATTAAAATTCTCGTCATATGGTAAACACAAATCTGTCCTGACAGATTTAGTGTCTCATAAAAAAATTAATAACTCTTTCAATATCAATCCAAATACTATAATTCTTGATTCTAAACTCAAGCCCTGTGTGTTAGCTTTCATTATATTTATCTTTTGTATCCAGATTCCACATATATAAATTACTATGAATATTTAATCACTCAAACACGGACACTGTCCATTTGACAGATTTGCAGGATTTTCTTATAAATTCTCAAAAGGTATTCAAATAACCATATTTTCAAATGAGATTTTAAACACTTATACTAGACATATAATAAATCAATCTTCAACAAACCGTTTCCCAAATTACCTTTTACAAAAATCCCAGAATTTCATACAACTTTCTGCTCACTGCAGAAAACAGAAACAGAGGGTATTCTTCATCAAAAACTTAAAAATCACCCATGGTCACACATATACTCATGAACCAAGAAGAATATCAAATCCATAAGCAAAACCACATATAAACATAAAAACCTAGAAACTTCCATTAACAAAACTCAAAGATTAAACCCCCAATATCAAAACCCTAACTAAATTTCATCAATCAAACAATCTCAATCATACCCACTTTTAAACCTTGATTAAAATCATAAGCTCTTACCTTAATTGATTATCAATCTTATTCTTGCTGTGAGAATGGTGATTTCCATGAAGGAACTAAGGTATTTTAGAGAGCAATTTGAGTAAGGAAATTTGGATGAGACGGTGTGAGAGTGTGAGAGAGAATCGGGTGAGAGAGAGCTAGAGAGAACCAAGTGAGAGATTGAGATTGAGGGAGCAGAAAATATAAATTTGATACAGAAAATATAAGATTGGGGTTGGGGTTTTAGTTTAGGGATTTTTGAAATGGTGATTTTTGGTAAATTACAATTGCCTCCATTATTTGGTAAAAAAAAAAAAAAGGTTTGATACAAAAATGTTGTTCTCAGAGATGTTTCAACACGTAGCTTTATAAAAACAACATAAAAGATCAATGCAAAATAGTGTCACATAGCAAGTGACACGTAGTATATGTTTCAACATGTAACTATGGATTTGCAAACCAAATGGAATATATGAGTCCAACCTTTTATAAAGAAAGGTTGTTGAATGTTTATCAACAAACAATGATAAAAGTTTCACAAGTCTTTTAATTTATCAAGTTCTGACACTTAGTCTATTTTGCAAACCAAATGGAATATATGAGTCCAAGTTTTCTTTATAAAAGGTTGGGTCCATTTCAATACGTAGTATGTGGTTTAGTACGCAAACACCAGCCCAGGTCCTTTTTTTTTTTTTTTTACAAAGACTATGGATTTTATCATTTTTTTTTTTTAATTTTGGTCACATATTAGCGACGACACACAATATCGTCGCTATAAAGTACTTATAGCGACGATCCAAAATGTCATCGCTAAATGATTAATAGATTAATATTAAATCTTATATGTTATTATTATTTAGTCACGTATTAGCGACGATATACAATATCGTCGCTATAAAGTACTTATAGCGACGATCCAAAATGTCGTCACTAAACGGTTAATAATTTAATATAAAATCCTATATGTTATTATTATTTTAGTCATGTATTAGCGACGACACACAATATCGTCGCTATAAAGTACTTATAGCGACGATCCAAAATGTCATCGCTAAATGATTAATAACTTAATATTAAATCATATATGTTATTATTATTTTGATCACGTATTAGCGACGACACACAATATCGTTGCTATAAAGTACTTATAGCGACGATCCAAAATGTCATCGCTAAATGATTAATAACTTAATATTAAATCATATATGTTATTATTATTTGGTCACGTATCAGCGACAACACACAATATCGTCGCTATAAAGTACTTATAGCGACGATCCAAAATGTCGTCGCTAAACGGTTAATAACTTAATATAAAATTTTATAAGTTATTATTATTTTGGCCAAATATCAACGACGACACACAAAATCATCGCTAAATAAAGTATATTAGCGAAGAAAATAATCGTCGCTAATATAAAATCATATTTGTTATTATTATTTTTGCCACATTTTTGCGACAACACACATTGTCATCACAAATAAATAACAATTAACGACGACTATTGTCGTCGCTAATATAAAAAATTAATTTGCAACGCCAATCTTGTCGCTAAAAAGTAATTAGTTGTCGCAAATAGATCTTCCATTTTAACATCTATCGTATTAACAACGACCTATAGCGACGACTTAAAAAGTCGTCGCTATTGTTAATTTGTTTTGAAAATTAGCGATGACAATAATTTGTCGTTGCTAATGCTTAGTTATTAGCAACGATTTTTAGGTCGTCGCTGAAATTTTGGTCGCTAAAGGCTAAATTTCTTGTAGTGTTATACGTGTCCTCCTAAGATTAGTTAAGGTGTTGATCTAGCAAAGAGCACATGATTAGCCACAAAAACAAGAATTGCGAATATCAATAGATGTACTTTACTCTAAATAGATGTACTTTATTAGCCATAATCGCTCTTACATTCACATATGTTTAGAAATATATGCATAACAATAAAAAATAAAAATAAAAAACTATTTAATAAATATACTTCATCGTATCCAAACTCTAATT
>BKZX01026295.1:56029-87450 GCA_014362285.1 Fagus crenata | reverse complement strand
GTTTAGTGATGTATGAGTTTGAATCTCGAAAGATAGTAAAGTTGGGGCGATGTGGTGAGGGAGAAAGAGGATGCTCTATTGGTGCTTCCAAAAACAGAGAAAAACATATGTTGAATGTATTCTAGAGAAACTTAGTGTGCAGGAGTTGAGAAACTAAAGTTGGCTCTCCCCTTAAATCTAGGACCTTATTTGGCTTTTGTAGCATTTTAGAGGTCCTGCCAAGATCCTATTTTTCAAGAGAAAGAATACTTTGAGCTGTGGGTATTTGGCCAAGCTAGAACCTTGAACAATGTGATTTGTGGGAAGTTTGATCTTTTCATGCTGGTTCCATACTAATAGGCCCGACATTTGGAACCTTCTAAGGATATCCGCATTTCAAAGAAATCCAAAACTAAAAGAAAAAAGAATTTTGTTCCAACTTCCCTATAGAAGCACATCCATTTCCACATAGGTCTCCATGGGAAAAGCAATTTGAAAATCTAAATTATAGTGCTCAACATGATTGTTGATTTGTAGAGAAATAGAAGGATTTCTTTAGCTTTGGAAGTAGTTCTCAAGATGTTTAGCGGTAATGTACTGGGGATAGCTTGTGGTGGCATTGTCGGGATTCAAGATGTCTCTGTGAGTGTCTTTTTAGATTTGCATATACTGACCCCGATCTTATATGGCTTCTTTTAGCTGATGTTTACTACTCTATGAAGAGGAGCGATTTGCATTCAAGACGCATCTCAAATTAATCTTTGATTTCTCAAATCCTGACCATATGAAAACGTCTCCTCTTAAGTGTCAATCTTTAACGCACTAGGGGCATATTCTAAATTGTTTCTCCATGAGAAAATTAGCTTTACACTAGGTCCCAGTGATATATACTCTTCAATATATGGAAAATGTATTTAGTCAAAACAAATTTAGTCGTCAGTCGATTGTTAAAGTTCAATGGACTTAACTCAATCTCAGAAGACACCTTGAGAGATAAGGATTGTCCATGGCTTATTAATTGCACAACCCAAGAATACTTGATCAATGTGGGACAAGACTCACTTTAATATGCTCCCTCACGTGTGGCGGACCAACCAAACACGTGGACTATAATAAGGGGGGAGATCTGCCCAACACCCAAGGGGTGGCTCTGATACCATGTTAGAAAAGCTTTAGAGAGAGAATTTTGGAGATAAAATCTCTTGTATATTCTTGACTGTATAAGAAGAACAATATGATCTGGTATTTATAATTACAATTAACCAAAACTAATTCTAACAAACTATAACAGTTCTTCTAACAAACTATTCATCAGTTATTGAACACGTGCATATCAAGTGGATAAGGTTGAGTCTTTGACTAACAGCTGTCCAGGTTCGAGTCCATGTGTGTAGCTCATGGAGAGATAAGTCAATGTGCGTTTTATGCTTCTAACACTTGCGTTTAGGGATTTGTCTGAAACCCAAATCATCCTTATATGCTTACATCTCCCCGCAAGCTAAAGCAACTTGAAAGGAAGCAATAGATTGTCACGAAGACGTTGGAAGTTGCTAGATGGAAGACATTTGGTGAGAATATAGGCAAGTTGAGTCGTGGAAACAAATTTGACAATAACATCGCGACGAACAACTTTCTCTCAGACAAAATGGTAGTCAACCTCAATGTGTTTGGTTCGAGCGTGAAATACCAGGTTGGAAGCCATGGCAAGGGCGGAGAGATTGTCACACCAAATGAGAGGAGGATTGGGCAAGAAAAGCCCCAAATCCTTGAGTACCATTCGAATCCAAAAAACCCTAGCAATAGCGGAAGCAAGACTTCGATACTCCACCTCGGTGGAGGAACGAGACACCGTGCACTGCTTCTTAGAGACCCAAGTAATGGGTGTTGAATCGAGAAATACCACATAGCCAGAGGTAGAGTGACGGTCAAGAGGGTCACCGGCCCAATCAGCATTAACGTAAGCTTGAAGACAGAGAGACCCGGGTTGAAAGAGGAGGCCACAATGGAGAGTGCCTCGAAGATACCATAAGATTTGTTTGGCTAGCATCAGATGAACATCAGTGGGTGCATGCATAAATTGATAGACTTGATTCACGGCAAAGCTGAGATCTGGCCGAGTAAAGGTTAAGTATTGTAAAGCACCCACGAGAATACGGAAAGAAGTGGGGTTGGAGAGAGGGTGGCCTTGGGTTTTGGTAAGTCTGGTGGTGGAGGAGTATGGGGTAGAGCTAGGTTTACACGTTAGCATGTTGAAGCAAGTGAGAAGATCTGTGGCATACTTGGTTTGATGAATAGAAAAACCATGGGTGTGATACTGAAGTTGGAGGCCAAGAAAATATTGAAAAGGACCAAGATCTTTAAGTTCAAAGGTGTGTTTTAAGTTAGAGATAAGGGTGGTAATAAGAGTGGGAGAAGTGCCAGTTAGAATGATGTCATCGACATATAGGAGAAGGTAAAGGGTATCAGGACCAAATTTGAAGACAAACAATGAAGGATCAGCAATAGATGCAGTGAAGCCAAGTGATTCAAGTTGAGTGGTGAATCGTTCAAACCAAGCCATGGGGGCCTGTTTGACACCATACAAGGATTTGTGGAGCTTGCATACAAAATTGGGCTTTGAATGATCAATAAACCTTGAGACTGAGCCATGTAAACATCTTCTTTAAGAAAGCCGTGAAGAAAGGCATTGCTACTGTCGAGCTGACAAAGAGGCCAATTGAAGTGAGCAGCCAAGGTGAGTATAATGTGAACTGTGGTTGGTTTAATAATAGAACTAAAAGTCTCATCATAGTTTAGGCCAGCTTGTTCATGGAAGCCTTTAGCAACTAATCCTGCTTTGTAACGAGAAACTGACCCATCTGCATTTCTCTTTATGTTGTAGACCCATTTGCATCCCACAAGATTCTGAGACGGAGTAGGAGGCACCAAGGTCCAAGTGCCTTGTCTATGGAGAGCAGAAAATTCATCATGCATAGCTGCAATCCAAGGTTGAAGAGTACTGGCAATTGAGAAAGATGGAGGCTCAACATCAAGGTAATCTGGCTTGATGGAGGTAAAAGCAACCTTCTTTTTGGAAATGCCAGACTTTAATCTGGATTGCATAGGATGAGTGTTGGGAATGGGTAAATGTGATGGATCAGAAGGTACAATTGAGGCAGTAAAGGTAGGAATGTCAGTATGAATAGAAGTAGATGATGTAGGTATAGATGGATGTATAGGTGTAGGTGTTGTAGAGCTAGAAGTAGGTGTTCTGTAAGTTCTGTAGGAGCAGAAAAAGTAGGTTATGAAGTGACATTGGAAGGAGTTGGAGGTAAAGAAGGAATAGGACCTAATAATGATGGGTGACAGCAAGTAGTAAAATATAGAAGAGAGTTGAGCCAAGTATTGTTAGGAAGAGAAGTATCAGATGAGGTAGAAGTAGTGGAAACTGATTTAGAAAATGGAAAGGATTCCTCATTGAAAATAACATGTCTGGAAACAAGGAGTTTATTGTGAGTGGTGTCAAGACAGAGATAGCCTTTAGAGTGTGTGGCATAACCTAAGAAAATACACTCCTAAGATTTAAACTCCAATTTCTGTTTGTTATAAGGTGTGAGAAGAGGAAAACAAGCACATCCAAATGTTTTAAAGGAAGAATAATTTGGAGATGAACCAAAGAGAATTTCCCATGGAGAATGAAAATTAAGGGTAGCTGTAGGAACTCGATTGATGAGAAAAACAGAAGTGGCAAATGCATAAGGCCAATAGGATAAGGGAAGATAGGACTAAGAGATTAATGATAAGGCAGTTTCAATGATGTGTTGATGCTTTCGCTCGGCTACACCATTTTGTTGAGGTGTATAAGGGCAAGTGAATTGATGAAAAATGCCATTAGTAGAGTAGTATTGTTGAAAGGCAATGTCAATGTATTCATCCCCACAATCTGTCCTAATTACTTTGAGTTTGTGATTAAGTAATGTTTCAATGGTGGATTATGCATAAAGGTAGAAAGAACTTGAGACTTGTGTTTTAAAGGAAAGAACCAAGTGAATTTAGAGAAATCATCAATGAAAGACACATAATATCTAGTACCATTGATAGAAGTAATAGGCGCTGGTCCCCATACATCACTTTGTACAAGTTGAAGGGGAGCAATAGATTTGGTACATGAATTAGGACATGGAAATTGTGTCATCTTTCCTAAAACACAATGTTTACAAAAGGAAGTAGAAGTAGACTTAGACTCTATATTATTGACTGGAAGAGAAGAAAGAACAGTCTTGAGAGTGTTGGAATTGGGATAACCCAACCTTGAGTGCCATGTAGAGGAAGATGCTCGAACTCCTACACAAGCAGTCTTGACAAAGGGTTGGAAAGAATGTTGAGACTTGAGAATGACTGGAGAAGAAATGGATTTGTGCTTGAATGGATCACCATCGATGGGATACAAGCTAGCTTCATTGAGGCCCTTGTAAAGGACTCTCCCCGAAGGTATGGATCACCTAGTATATAAACTTAAACTAGGCTGATACTTGAGTCAATGCACCTATCATTCTTTTCTCTCACCAAATTTTTATATACCAGGTGTTATTCATATGGGTTTATAGTAGTTGGATCTCTGTGCCTATTAGTTTAAGTTTTGGGCAAGTGTGCCTATTAGTTTAAGTTTTGGGCAAGTGTTGGGCTTGGGTGGCTCACGTGAAAAGAAAGTTTGAAAAGAGAAATTTAGAGAGAAAGGAATATGAATCTGTAACTGAATGTATATTATGCTTGCCTTCTCATTTCATGTAGCTGTGAATATTTATATACAAAGCTGATTAATAACCACGTGCTTAATAACCAACACGTGGACCACAGCAACTATTAACAACTTGGTTAACAAACTGACAGCTGGCTAACAGACTAACAGTTATATACCAGCACTACCACACAAGGATTGAAATTCAGTCTTAGAATACTCTCCACCACAATCTGTACGTATGATTTTAATACGAGTATTGAGAAGATTTTCCATAGTGTTACGAAAGTGAATAAATGATGACAAAACTTGAGACTTGTATTTAAGTAAATAAATCCAAGTAAAACGGGTAAAATCATCAGTGAAAGAAATGTAGTAACTGATTCCATTCCATGCAGTAACGAGAGCTAGTCCCCATACATCAGAATGTACAAGAGGTTTAGAGGTAACAGATACAGAATCAGAAAATGGTAAACTATGCATTATTCCCTGAACACAGTGACTACAAAAAGAAAGCTCACTAGAGGAAGCAATATTATTCAAACTAGAATGCATTACATGACGGAAGACACGAGAATTGAGATGACCCAGGCGACTATGCCAAATCTGAGGTGAAACATTTGTTGTAGACTGTGTGAAATTGGACTGACACGAAGAAGGAAGAGGATGTACAGTACCACGTATGGGGTATAGACCATGTTCACTGAGGCCTTTGTAAAGAAGACTCCCTAAACTGAGATCCCGAATATGGAACTTTGATGCATCAAAATAAAATGAGGCATTATTGTCTTTATAGAATCTATGAACTAACAAAAGATTGGATGACATTGTAGGCACATGTAGAATTTTACGAAGATGGAAAGGATGAGAAATAGTACGCAATTGAGAATTACCTGTGTGTGTGATAGGTAGAGATTGGCCATTACCTACAGTAACAAAATCATTGCCGTGGTATTCATGATAGTCTGGAAGCTGGTTGATATCAGGTGTGAAATGGTCTATAGAACCGGTGTCTGATACCCAACAAGTTGAATTTGACGTTGACGAAGCAGGAATGGCATTGGACATGTTGGTTGATGCAATGGCTGCAAGTTTGGCTGGTGGTTGCTTTCCCTGATATCCAAAATTCATTCTGTGAAAGCAGTCAAAGGCAACATGGCCTTGTTTTCCACATATCTGACACAGTGGTCGTTGAGATGCACCAGAGGCATCATTGGAGGAATTCTGTGATGTGGTAGGATTAAAAAATTGATTAAATCTTTGTGTAGCATTCTGGTAGCCACCTCGAGAATATCCATTTGAGTTTCTGCCTCTACCACCTCCGCCACGACCCCTGTTCCACGGAGCAGTAAACAGAGGAAGTGGAGTGTTAGTAGTTGGAAAATTCATTTTCATACCACCAGTAGCTATCATTGCCATATGAGGCTCAAGAGAAAATTCCTTTGCATTCCTCTTAGATTCTTCTTCCAATGTCAATAGCACATGTAATTCTTCACAAGACACTATTCCTTCTCGTGTGTGCATCGCAGAACAAAATGCATCGTATTCTTGAGGCAAACCTTTGAGAACTACATGAAGTAATTCTTCATCATCTATAAGGACTCCCATTGATCCAAGCTTATCTCTGATTGTCATGACTCTATCAAGATACACAGTGATAGAGTCATTGTTCTTCTTTACTCGGTCTAACTCAGCCTTTAGACTTAAAACATGTGTGCGAGACAGAGAAGTAAATCTTCTTTCCAAGACTTGCCAAACACCTTATGCTGTAGTTTGAGAGAGCACTAGTGTTAATGCGGAAAGAGAGAGTGTAGCATTGATTAGAGTCTTCAACGCTTGATCACGCGCTTTCCACTGTTTATAAAATGGATTTTCAACGGCAGGTCCTTCTCTATCTGCAATAAACTTTGCTGGAGGTTGTATAGATTCATCAAGAAGTTCCAGTAATGAATAAGACTCGAAAATGGAGGTAATTTGGTACTTCCATAGCAAATAGTTCATACTATCTAACTTCATAGAAATATTGGAGATAGTAGGAAGAAGTATTGGTGATTGTGTGAAATTTACTGTTGGTGAGGATGCAAAAGAAGGAGAAGAGGTCGCCATTATCGACGGCTCTAATACCATGAAAAGAAAGTTTGAAAAGAGAAATTTAGAGAAAGTTTGAAAAGAGAAATTTAGAGAGAAAGGAATATGAATCTATAACTGAATGTATATTATGCTTGCCTTCTCATTTCATGTAGCTGTGAATATTTATATACAGAGCTGATTAATAACCACGTGCTTAATAACCAACACGTGGACCACAGCAACTATTAACAACTTGGTTAACAAACTGACAGCTAGCTAACAGACTAACAGTTGGCTAAAACCGACTTAATTTACTAACTGACTTTACTAATCTGTGCAATACACTTTCATCACGTTGGTACCAAAGCCAGATTTTTAAATGTTATTGAACTTTTAAGGATTACGCCCACTTCCATCTCTTTAGCTAATTAGGTCTCTTGAAGGAGAACGAAATGTCTTTATTGGCTCTTACACAACCTTGATAGTTGTATTAATTTGACAAATGAAAATCTCACTTTTTCTATTTTTAGATTGTTGATATGCAATATATAATTTTGATTAAAGCCAAAATAAAATTAAATTTCAAATGATGACTACTAATACAGCTATTTATGACTAAATGTAGGAACAAAGAAGTAGATATGGATTGGCACTGCTATAGTGGCTGCATCGCTTGTAATTTTTTTGAGCATATTGTGTTATATAAAGAGTAGGAGAAAAGTTATACGTGGAGGTAGATAGTTTACATTTACATATAAAATGAAATTCTTAGATTAAATTTAGCAACTTGAAATGTTTTATTCTTATTTTGGTTAAATGGAATTAATGATTTTGTGTGTGTGTGTAAATGTGTACAGGGGATAATGAAAAAAAAGCTGAAAATGAATTACTTGATTTAGTGAGTTTGGAGAGATCTACTAATGTCAATCAGATTCCAAATGATGGGAAGAAGGGGCATGATTTAAGTGTATTTAGTTATGCATGTGTCATGACAGCCACAAACAACTTCTCATTAGAAAACAAGATTGGAGAGGGGGGCTTTGGAGAAGTTTTTATGGTAAGTTCAACTTACTAAAAAAGGATGGTTTAATTAACTCATGTCAGACGTTAGCTCATACCTTATTGATCAAAACATCAGGGAAAATTGCTGATAGGGCAAAAAATAGTTGTAAAGCGACTATCAAGAAATTCAGGACAAGGAATACTTGAGTTCAAGAATGAGTTGATACTTATATCTAAACTCCAACACATGAATCTTGTTAAGCTTTTGAGTTGTTGCATTCATGGAGAAGAGAGGATGTTAATCTACGAATACATGCCCAACAAAAGCTTGAACCACTTTATATTTGGTTTGTAAAACATTTAACTTTAATTATCTTAACACTTAATCTGTTTTTTTCTTCAAGAAATTTATATATTTATCTATATCATTTTATTGAAAGTATTTTACTAATCATATTTAACTTTTTATTCAACAGATTCAAATAGAAGCAAGCTACTAAATTGGCAAAAACGCTTCAACATTATTGATGGAGTTGCTCAAGGATTACTTAACCTCCATAAATACTCAACATTGAGAGTAATTCATAGAGATTTGTAAGCTAGTAATATTCTCCTTAATGAAAATATGAACCCAAAATATCTGATTTTGGAATGGCGAGAATTTTCCAACAAAATGAATCGGAAGCAAATACTAACAAGGTTGTGGGGACATCGTAAGTAAACTAGTACATACATTCGTCTTTTTTTTTTCTTTTTTCTTTTTTTGAATATTAAATAACATTGCTTCCACATGATTAATGAAGTTTTTTAATTTGATGTAGTGGATACATGTCTCCTGAGTAGGCTATGGAGGGAATTTTCTCTATAAAATCTGATGTTTACAGTTTTGGAGTTCTTATGCTTGAAATCGTGATTGGTAGGAAAAACAACAGTTTCTACCACACCAACCACTCGTTCAATCTTGTTGGATATGTATGTCAAACAAATATTAGGTTGTATGACTTTGTGATACTTATAATATGTAGTTTTCTGACCTTAGTATAATCTTGTTTCAGGCATGGGAGTTATGGCAAGCAGATGCTGCGCTAGACCTAATGGACCTAGCGCTTGATGATTCATGTATCAAGGGTCAGATGCTTCGATGCATTCATGTTGGTCTCCTATGTGTAGAAGATAGTGCAATTGATCAGCCAACAATGTCAAATGTCATATCTATGTTGAGAAATGATAATTTGTCACTGCCTTCACCTAAAAAACCTACATTTTGTCTTGCAAGAAAAGCAATTGAGGCGCATATATCTAACAAAGAATCAGAAACTCAATCAATATATTGGATGTCCATTACTAATATGGTCCCAAGATAGAGGTATGAGTTTATGAGTGATTATTCAGTAGTGCAAGACTAAAAATAAATGCGGAGTCCCCATCTCACTTGAATGGTAGATCCCACTAATTAAATTAATAGTAGGACCCCCCACTATGTGAGAGAGAGGACTACGCATTTATCTATAGTCCAGGACTACAAAATACTTCTTAAAAATTATGTTTTCAATTATATATTTACTGTTATCCATACTCAAATTCCTATGTGTAATTATTGCAAATTTGTTTATAACAGAGATTCCCTTTTAATTGCTGCAAAGCTATATAAAGATTGGACATTAAGATTTTGTTTTAATATTCTTCTACATGTGATTAAATATAATCTGATCTTATTTTGGAGAAGCAAGTAAGGGCCTTAAGATGTGGAAGGACCCACCATTCATGTAAGAGTGGGACTACACACTAAATAATTTTCCCCTATTCAAGTGCCCCTTATTCTTTGTATTGATCATTTGTCATAATTAACAATAGGCAGCTTGTCAACTAAATTTAATTTTTTTTTTTAATGGATGAAATTTTTCGTTGTGCAATCACGGATTCCCCTATTGATCGTTCTCCCTAGTCATAAATTCATGCAATTAGTCAATAGGGAGTGATTATTCAGTAGTCTTGGACTACAAATAAATACGTAGTCCCTCTCTCACATGAATGGTGGGTCCCACCACATAAATGGTAGGTCTCACTAATTAAATTCATGGTAGGACCCACCACTCTATGAGAGGGGGACTACGCATTTATTTGTAATCTTGGACTACTGAATAATTTTCCGTCAATAAGTCGTTGATGTTATGAAATAAAGAAAATAATACTTCTTTAAGTGGTCATCCACACAATGTATAATTTATGATATATCTTTTACTGCATGTAATGATCTATCTTGTCTTACAAAAAGTGCACACATATATAGCAATGCTAAATCAGTTATGTGTACAATGTATTCATTAAAAATGACAAAACTTTTAATACTTAGAAACAGTAAGTCTTTATGATGTAGAAACAGCCAAGTCCAAATAGTTTAAATTTAAAACAATGCTTTAAATGCTTTAAACAGTAAATTTGATTGACATGCAATAGCCATCAAATGCTTTAAATTTAAAATCATATGTATTATCATAATAAGGAAACTGTGCCCGTAATTCGATTATTTGAGCAATAAGTCTAGCAAATGCAATATTTCTATTAGAAAGTAGGCAAATATGTCACTAGTTTATGCATCCATTAAAATCATATAATACCTGAATGGCCTAGAAGATGGGTGCATAGGTCTACAAATATCACTTAAATTCTTTCTAAGAAATATGGAGATTCAATAACAATCTTTGAAGGAGATGGTCTAATGATTAGTTTACCTTGAGAACCTTGAGAACAGGCACTACAAGGATAGTCACTTGGTAAAAGAATCTTCTGATTCTTTAAGGGATGTCCATGAGAATTCTCAATGATTTGACGCATCATTATTGATCCCGAATGCCTAAGACAATTATGTCAAAGCATAAATATATTTGGGTCAGAGCACTTTTGGTGCACTATAACATTTGTTTCAATTGTTCTCATAGTGGTATAATATAACCCAGAAGAGAAAATAGGTCGTTTTTCTAATATGAGTTTTTGGCCCGAAACCATGGAAGTAATATAAAGATATTCTTCACTGCCTTCATTATTGGTTTCAATATGATAACCATTATGACATATATCCTTAAAACTGAGTAAAATTCTTTTGTGATTTAGAAGAGTACAAAGCATCGTCAATATAAAGTTTTGTTCCCTTTGGTAACATGATATTTGCTCTTTAGGAGTCTTCAATTAAGTTCGAAGAACCTGATATGGTATTGACATAAGCTTTGCTTAAGGATAATTGTTGAAAATATTTTTTATCTTTAAAGATTGTGTACGTTGTTGCACTGTCTGCTAGACAAAAGTTTTCGCCCATCATCTTGGAATTAAATCCATCAATAAGACTCATGCCTCTACATATATGAAAAATATAAATTAAACTTTATTATTTTAAGAGTAAAATAAAGCATAACAAAATAACATACTAAAACAAAGCGATAGTATGTTGGAAAGGAAATATACTAATTGGTATGAACATTTCCATCACCAATCAAATGATCAATTTTTCCGTTAGCATGCTCAAAAAAATCAGAGACATCTAGATGGGTAATGTTTACTTTATTTGGGATATCAGAATAACTCATGTGATCTTCTGAATCACTGTGATGAGCAAAATTCATTTCAATTCCTTTCCCTTTTTCTTTTATAAAGGCTTGGTATAGGTTTACTAAATGTTTTGGCATACAACATGTACGTTGCTAATGCCCTTTCATACCATACCTAAGACATTTTTCTTCATGGGTTTTTGGGGGTTTATTTTTTAAATCTCATCCATTTCCATGTTGTTTTGTTTTATTGTAATTCCCCTTTTGGTGGTAAGGCGTGGTATTTTTTCTTGGAGTATTTTGAGTACGTCCCCCTTGTTTCCTACCATGTCCACGTCCATGAGCATTATTTCCTCTATTATTATCAAATGAGGTTCCATTTACTTCAGGGAATGGTGTTGAACCGGTCAGGCGAGACTGGTGATTTTTCAGCAAAAGCTCATTATTTTGTTCAGCCACTAGAAGACAAGATATTAGTTCAAAATATTTTGTGAACTTACGCTCTCGATATTGCTGCTACATGAGCACTTTCGAGGCATGAAATGTAGTGTACGTTTTTTCTAACATGTCTTCATCAATGATCTTTTCCCTACATAATTTTAATTGTGAGCTGATTTTAAAAAGTGCAAAATTATATTCACTCACACTTTTAAAATCTTGCAACCTTAGGTGCATCCAATCATAACGAGCTTAGGGAGGATTACGGTTTTTTGGTGCTCGTATCTCTCCTTTAATTTATTCCATAGAATCATAGAATCTCTTACTGTAAGGTATTCAGTTTTTAATTCCTCAGGGAGATGATGGCGAATAAAAATCATTACTTTTGCGCGATTTTGTGGGGATGCTTAGTTGCCAACTTTTATAGTATCTCCAAGGTTCATTGCCTCCAAGTGGATTTCAACATCAAGGATCCATGATAAGTAATTCTTGCCCGAAATATCAAGGGCAACGAATTCAAGTTTTGTAAGGTTCAACATTATCTTTAGGGAAGATGTAATAATATTAACAATTAAGTAAGTAAGCATTTATATCATGCAAAGTTTTGAAAAAAAATAATATATTCAATCTAAATTATTCAAATGTAAACTTGCAATAGGAATAAAAATTGACTATATGAAATATGATATAAAATATATGTATACATTCCCCTTTTTTATTTTTTATTTATTTATTTTTATTTTTATCATTTGTATCCAAGGTTAATAGACATGTAATTAATATAGTTATATGTTTTTATAGTCATATCTTTTATCTTTTATCATTTGTATCCAACTTTGACAGGATTAGAATAATTAAATGTAATGGATTTGCTTAATATTTAACGGATTACCAAATAACATATGTTAAACATAAAACTCATAGGACTTTTAATCCATTAAACTAAATATTAGTGGATTATAAACTAAATATTAAGGTATTAGGCTTGAATCAATGTGATAACAAATAAATTAGATAATAAGATAAAAAATTCATTAGGAAATAACTTACAGTGAAAGTGTCACAAATAACATTTTGCTGTGATTGATAAAGTAAGGACAAAATCCTTTTATAATTTGGCTAGAGTCTTATGCTGATAACGTGTTATTAGATAAAGAAAATAATACTTCTTTAAGTGGTCATCCACACAATCTATAATTTATGATATATATTTTACTACATGTAATGATCTATCTTGTCTTACGAAGAGTGCACACATATATAGCAATGCTAAATCAATTATGTGTATAGTGCATTCATTAAAAATGACAAAACTTTTAATACATAGAAACAGTAAGTCTTTATGATGTAAAAACGACCAAGTCCAAATCGTTTCTAACAGTTGAGATTTATTTGTATATTATTCCTAAAAACTATTGTTACCTTTCGAAATATTTATAGATGATCATTAGTCATTTTAAAAATAAAAGTTTGCAAAATAAAAATTAATAAGTATTGAATATTATCTAATCATTTAATTGAAACACTATTTTCACTGTTTAACAACAAAATTTTACCAAAAATAGTAAAGGAAAGAAATTGAAAGAAAATCTATGAGTCAAATCCCAAAGTTGTCAATATTGTGTAGGAAAATGACATCAGGACTTGACCTTCATGCAACTACAACATCAAAAAACCATTGGGCCTTTTTCATATCTCCAGCCCGACAAAGAGCAGCTAAGACTTTGCTTTACATTATTTTGCTTGGTTCTACCTTCAATGCCAATATTGTCTCAACTCTCAAGCACCACGAGAATTCCATCGCAAACACCTTCCAAGCAAAGGTTTCTGAGTAGTTTAACGCATTGAACTTTTTTTTTTTTAATTAAAAGGCACTTCTTTCTCATTTAAGTATGTGTGAAGTGTGAAGGGTGATGGGTTTAAAATAAAGATACGGACTGTGGCTCAAGAATATGGAGGGTGCTTTCAATGTTTCTGGTCCAACCCCAATCAACGAAATCCATCTTTATCCAAGCCACAATCACTGGATTTGAACCATTTTATTTTCTTGAATCTCTTACAACCATGGCCATGGGTAGAGAGAGAGTGGCGATGAGAGGGGGATGTGTTGGTTTGAATTAAATGGATCTGGGTTAAGAGACTTGTGCTGGATTAAATGGGTTAAAATGAGATATTTTAGACATTTCTCTTGGGTTCTGTTAGGATTTAACAAAAAAAAAATGGTTGGGAGTAAATTACACATTTTCAATTGTTAAAGGAGGACATTGCTCACTTTAATAGATAAAGAGAGACATTAAAACAGACCCTATAGATAAATAGAAGAAAATGCAATTTGCCCTAGAATTTAATAACTTAAAAGTTAGAACAAATACCTTTTAAAAAATAAACATCCTTTATTAAGACGGCAAGTTAGCTATCAGAAACAAGGGAATCACTCCCATCTCTTCAAGAACAAAAGAGGGAATATTAGTGATGGGAATGATTCTTGATCGATTACAAAACAAAACCCATCTCGCAACACAGCATGGACAGGAACATTGAGTTCTCTATAAATATGAGAGACTCCAAAAGGAAAAAAATTGGCAAAAGAGTAATTATATCTTTAACTAAACAGTCAATAGACCAAAAGAGTAATTTCATCTACTCCATCTTCATTCTTGTCGTAAATCGAGGTGATTACTTTCACATCTTGTCCATGATACAACCTCCTATTCCTATATATTGTTCTTTGGTTATAAAACTTGTGTTTAAATTGTATTGGTGCGAGCACATTTGATTGTTTGAAGTTAAATTTTGTTTACATTAATTTTTCCAATACTATTTGTCTCTATAATGAATTTTGTTCATTTATCTGTTTTATAGTTGTTCATTCTTCTACAGAAGTGTCATGCTATTTAGATAAGGTAAAGTGCGAGATGGATCCACCTGCGAATTCGAAATGTAAGCGTTATTTTCAAGAACGTAAAAGCCAAACATGGACTGGATTCTGCATCCGAGAAACTCATTGTAGTCATCAATGTGCACACTGGGAGGGGACGGTTCGTGGAAAATGCAGTGATTTATCTAAATTTAATTGTGTCTTCCATAAAAATATTTGATTAGTTGTGAACATATTAGAATATAAGTTTTCTATCCCATTTTTTGTGTTCTATTTTATATTTCTCTAATTACAACTCACCATGCGTCTTTTTTCTTTCCTTATAAGATAATTAAGATTTAAAATGCATACAAATCAAACACAGACACAGGATATATTATAATTAGTGAAGTATAAAATATAACACAAAAAGTGAGATAGATGATATTCATTCAACGTATAGTAATTAGTAAGTTAAGTAATGCATGACAACATTACAAAATATGATGTTATCTTGGTTTAAAAAAAAAAAATTCTAAACATATAATTTGATAATTATGGTAGTTATTAATAAGCATTTATTATATATGTGTTTGTATATGAAACTATTTATTCTATCCTTTAAAGAAAATATAATGCGACAATATTATAAGAGTAATGCTAGAGACACAACTTATTTTACAACGAAACCTTTACAAACTGACATGGCATCCAGGGGCGTAGCCAGAAATTATTTTATGGGGGGGCTAAAAGAGTGCACAAAAGAGTAGTGATTTTTTCTGCTCAAAACTGGTCCGGCTGAAGCTATTTTTAAGGGCGGCAAGACTAAGCTTCCAAAGGAAGCTTAGCAAGCTCAAACAGGTCCAACATAAATCAGAAAAATTTTACTCAAAGAAATCCAACATAAATCAGAAAATAATTAACCCAAAAAATAGACTCAACATAAACTTAAAATTAGTTTAGGAACAAACTCACCAAGCTATAGAATCATGCAATAGCGTTGTCCTTAAAGGTTGATTCGCGCCACCCGGAGTGAAACTCGGTGCGAACGGCTTTCCGGCGGAACAACCCCCAGGATTAGACATTTAGACTATAACAAATGCCTTTGTGTGTTGGACGCACTTCCTTCACAAAGTTCAAGAACACCCTTCTCAAATAATGCCTTTCCATTTCTTTGATTTCAAAAATTGAAGACAAAGCTTCAGGTTTCGGAGAGAGAGAGAGCAAAGAAACAAAAAAAAAAAAACAAAGAAGAAGGAAGTAGACTGCTGCCGAAGTGGTCTGTGAAAAGAAGGTCAAGAGAAAAGTGATTGATGGCCTAAAGCAATTAATGAGGCGTGTCTTGAAAGCCAAGGGGCTGACCACACCAACGGCTAAAATGCTTTCTTTTCATACTTCCTTTTTGTTTTTCTAAAATCACTTGTAGGTGATATAAAAGAATGACCCAATGAACAAAATGATAAAGAAAGGTGTGTTTGTAGTGTATTTGTAACACACTCGAAAAAGTTAAATGCTGTTTTAAAGACTAATTTTTTTATATTATTTAAAAAAAAAACGTTATTATCCATTAGTTAAAATCATTGAGTAAAATTTAAAAGAGACAAAACTCAAAAGGGGGGGCTGATTATTATTTTTTGGGAGGGCTAAACTTTAATTGTCATATAAACTATTTAGGAAAATTAAAATTTTAGCTCCGCGCCTGATGGCATCCTAAGTGGAAGATACCACATCAACAATTAAAATATTAAAATTACATGTCAACATTAATATTAATAAAATCATTAAAATTATAAATAAATAAATAAATAAAACACATAACAGCTACCATCGGTGCTTCAAGCTCGAAATTGTCTCCGGCGATGGCCACCCACCCACACCCCATGAACGCCATGGTGAGATTAAGAATGATCCCCAAGAAGGAGAAAAATAAGTGAGATTTGGAAGAGCAATTGAGAGGAAAAAAAATTCAATATATTCAGATATAGATATGGGTACTTGGCGAGAAAACTTAGTGAAAACTGAATAATAAAAACGAATGGCCATCAATCTGTGTATTTGTTAACCAACTGTAAAGCGAGGATCTAAAGATTACAATCAATGCCCATTAATCTTCCAGGAACACCCTTCAACAAATCAATCCATGAAAGCAAGAAAGTAGCTAGTTGAGATCTTAGCCAAAATCCTCTCAACCAAGAGTTAGCGGATGGACATCAATGAACCTCGGTGCCGAAGGCGGTAGGGCGACGATGGTCAGCCTTTTTCTGCTTCTTCAGACCCACTTTCTTCCAAAGTTATGGGTTCAGCAGAAGCCATGGGTAAGAAAGGGAAGAAAAGAAAAAGCAAAGGAGGTTGAGGATAAAGTGGTAACGCAGATCTGAATATGTGTACCAATATTTTCAAAAGTCCAATTTAACTGGGAAATGGATTCTACGTGGGTGGTTGGTGGGCCTAATGGTAATACAGTATGGGAGGTGAGGAGCTTCTATTTTTTGCTTTTTGTGTTATGTTTTTTGCACGTTGATAAGAAAATGTAGATCTGCGTGTGGGGGTGACGAGGACGTAGGTGGTGGGTGGGCACCGACGGTGAGCTGGTTGGGGGCCATTTTTTTATTTATTTATTTTTTTTTTCAGATTTAGTTAATTTTAAAATTTTAATGATTTCATTAATGTTAAATGCTAATGTTGATGTCTATTTTAATTGCTGATGTGGTATCCTCCACTTAGGATGCCATGTCAGTTTGTAAAGGTTTGATTGTAAAATAAGTTGTATCTCTAGCATTACTCATATTATAATGGAGAATGTAAATATAAGTGGGTTTAGTGAGCATCCTTATAAATATAGGGCTAAATGAATTGTTGGTCCCTAAAATTTATTCTTTGAGCGCTATTGGCTTGTCAAAATTGAAAAATAAAAGTTATTAGTCATTCCATCTAAATCCGTTAGTTGGTTAGCCTATGTGACTAATAGAGAAATGATGTGACATTTTTAATATTATTTGACACAATAAAATTTAATTAAAATTTACACCTAAACAAAAAAACTCATGACTAATCAAACCCAATTCATAATCCATACTCGACTGACACCGGTAAACCTAGATTTCCATTTTCCCTTCTCATTTCTTTATAAAATTACAGACCCACGCCTTAAATAAACTTTCGCTAGATTCTAAAGTTATCTTAAACTTAAGCACGAAGAGCAAGACATCAATGCCTAGTAAATTGAAGTTGCCTAGGATTCCAATTGCTCTAGGCCTAATCGTAACAACTTAGAATAGGAAATTTTCTTAAAGTCGTCGGCCATTAGAGCAAAGCCTTCCACTTTTGTATTGGTTTTGAGGGTTTTTGAAGAAACAAGGAGTTTGGAACCGTTATACAACTATTACCCACTTCACATTTTCCATTTAAAAAACAAATAAAACGTGTAAATTATAAAAGAAAATGAATCAAACAACAACAAAATAACCATTTCAACAAGAACATCTCCATCACCAAAACCCAGATTCCAAATCTCAATTTTCTCACACTATCAATCAAAACCCACATCAAAATTACCCATAAAACAGCTACAAAAAAAAACCTACATCACCAAAATTCACAACACACATTCGTCGCTAAATGTTAAAAGTATTAGGCAACAAAAATATTTAGTCACCAGGACTATTTGGCAACCAACATTAGTCGACGAAAAAATTTTGGTCGCCTAATGTACTATTTCATCACCTGGTACATCAAGCGACGAAATTGAGACTTTTGTGCGATGAAAGGTTTTGTAGCCGTAGACCTATTTTCTTGTATAACCACTAATCTTAGATTGATGGTTGTAGACTAGCATTTCCAATGTGATTTGCATTTAGAATGTTACTAGGAAACAGAGATGCAATTCCTATTTATTTACAATGTAAATTATTCTCTTTATCAATAAAAATAGTTTGATTTCCTATTTATCAATGGTTCAAGATGTTTCCTCTTTTTTATTTTTTATTTTTTTTTTCTATTTTAATAAAAGTGGGGACTCCAAAAGTCGTTAAAACTCTTGGTCTAGGGGGTTGGGACATCATTCAGTTTGGGTTACCATTATTAGATTCATTGGACCTGGGAGGTTTCGGGTCGTAGTCCTCTCACAGTTAGACTTTCCTCCAGTGCTTATACGAGTGCGAAGGTGGCTCGGTTTTTAGTTCTTCATGTGGTCGGCCACTCCTCCATGTCTGAACACATTCACTAAGGAGGGACCGGTTGTTGTTTTTAATTGCCACGATGTGGTGGAACTTTGTTCGAGTATGGTTTCCAATCGAGTAGTTTATGTGTGGTGCCTAAAAAATGGCCGCCAAGTTTGAGCTAGAGAGCAGAAAAGAAAATTGTACAATTATAATAATAAAATTATATATTTATTTACTTTTACATTTCTTCAATTATAAATTCCTAAATACACTAGAAAAAATATACACAATATATCATTCCATTGTATTTATTATATTCATTTCATTTCATTCTATTATAAATTCACAAAAATAATATAAAACTATTATTAAATAAAAGAGAATAGCAAGAGAAAATGAATAAGAGAAACTCTTATGTGAACTTTCTTATTAGGTGGTCATCCACACTAGAGAGGAATTTTAGAATTTTCTATCTCACTGATCTCTCTACCTCATCTCCATATCAAAACTGAAGCATTACACTTATATATATATATATATATATATATACACTCAGAAGCATGGTTTGCAAGAGATAGAATATCCACGTCAAAAGCAAACCTAGTAATACATATACCTTAGCACATGGACCGGTCAACAATAATTCACACTTTAGCAATGATTCACACTTTAGCACATGGGAAACATCAATAATTCACAACACTCCCCCTTGAATGATCACTCACAAAGAATATGCCTC
This sequence comes from Fagus crenata, assembly GCA_014362285.1. Classification (NCBI taxonomy): domain Eukaryota; kingdom Viridiplantae; phylum Streptophyta; class Magnoliopsida; order Fagales; family Fagaceae; genus Fagus; species Fagus crenata. The sequence goes on along the minus strand of BKZX01026295.1, from coordinate 67,946 downwards.
GTTAAAACCTTGCCTTTTGAAAAACCCAGTGGGATAAAAACCAGTGGCGAAGGAAAATGAGTACAATATTCTTGTGAACCTTTAAGTACCTTTGGATTGCCTCATTAAAACCTTGCAAAGGAAAACCCATGGTAAGTCATGAAATATGACTTATTTACATGTATTTTGGAGAGATTTTATTGGGGTTGTGTTGCATTTCATCTCTAATTACACTTAAATGGATGTTTGTTGTTCAATTCATTGAATTACATGATTTATGCATTTAAGTGTATTAATTTAATCCCTTATATGTTAATTTGGGTTATGTTTGATTGTAGGCACAACCTAGATCAGATTGGAATTAAATATCACAAGTTGGAAGGAGCAAAAGAGAAGAAAAAATGTGCAAATTAATGTTTGAAAAGAAAAAGAAAAACAAAGCCCACAAACCCAAAAGGCCCACATGGCCACTAAAGCCCACAAGCTCACATTATCCATTGTACTCGCATCACACAGGATTAAAACTTCAAGGAGCTTAAATGAAGTCATGCGTGGGAGCTTGCTTTATTAGTGGATTACATGCTTTCTTTTTCTGCCGCAACACACTAGATTATTTTTCCCATGGAGCCCTAAATGAAAGAAGCGTGGATAGCAATTGGAGAGTAGTAGCCGCCAAGGAGCATTATTATTATTTTTTAGTTTTCTTTCTTTTTTTGCTCTCTAGTTTTCTCTCTAGATATTTTTTTCTCTAGTTTTCTTTTTTCTTAGCCATGATTGGCTAAGCCTCTTGCTAGGGCTAGGGGCTATGTTTTCTGCATAACGGTATGAATACTTGTAGTCCCTTTTATTTTTAATGCTAAATTACAGTTGATTGTTAATTTATTAATTCCTAATTGATGTATGTTTTATTCTATACTTTCTATAAGTTCAATCATGTTTTTCTTATGATTAGGGAGGAATATTGCATGATTTTAATTAGGTATTGTGATTTATAGATTGAAAGATTTTTCTAATTATTACTCTAGTCACTTTATTTTCTCCGGTAATATAGTGTTCCTGAGTTTTATTAGTTCAACCATGTTAAGAGTTTTTTAAAAGGAAAATAATCAACTTGTAAACTGTTATTAGAACAAGGTTTTTAACTGGGATTACAAGGAATCATACTGGTATAAAGAAAACACCCCAAAACCTTAGTGCCTTTTTACATATATTCTTTACAAAATTTCCACAAACCAAATCTATTTTACCCTTCTTGAATATTGAATTACATTGTCTTTTGAAAACACAAACTCCCTGAGGATTGACAACCCCTTACATGTACTACAAGGTACCGCTTATTATTGAGCGACATCAACCCACTAGGAAGAAACCTTAGAAAGGAAAAAAAAGTACAATCAACACATATTCTTTTGAATGTTTACTCCCCCTCATGAGTACATAGATCTTCAATTGTCAATGAAAAGATCCTTAAGTTGACGCATGCCAGTATTATGAACAATCTTCTTAAATGTCGTAGTTGGCAAAGTTGTCACTTGATTGTATCTGCTTGACATCAATATTACCGCTCCTCTGGAGCTTATGTGTAAAATAAAAAAAATAAATAAATAAAAAAAAAAAAATGTGAGATGTGTTTGTTTTATGAATTGCGACATCTTTATTCCCTTGATAAATCTTCATGCAATAGCAGTATTGTCACAAGTGAACAGTATTCTGTTTCTGATCGTCCTTTGTATGGATCAGAAAAATATTATGCATTTGTATTTCCAATTAACTATGGATTTGATCTATAATTTCAAGTATAATTTGTAAGATATATCAAAGTATCAATTGCACTAAGATATGGTACTTCAAGACCAAGAATTTCTTTTATCCCCTTCTTGAGGGCGAAAATGGTCCTTCTTAATATTAAGTGACCAATCAACCATTGGAGTACTGAAAGGATGAGTTTTATTCATATGAAAGTGCTTCAGGACTTCCTCTGTGTATGTTGAGTGGTGAATAAGAATTCCATTTGGAAAGTGTTGAACTTGCAAGTCAAGACAAAATTATATTTTACCAAGATCTTTCATCTCAAATTCATTCTTTATATAATTGGCGGGTTTTGTGAACTCTTCCAAAGTTTCCACAAGATTTAACATATACCGCAATAGTAGCGAATCAAGATTTTCAGTAATGCATGGACAAATATGGATTATTCATAAATCCTTCTTCAAATAAATACTCGCTAATGCAATTGTACCACATGCACCCAGATTACTTTAAACCATATAAGAATCTTTGTTGCTTGGTAGAATATATCCTTCATGGATTATATACTACAGGCATTTCATATTATTCAGGAATTATATGCTTCGGGCATTCCATATCCTTCTGGGATTATATGTTTCGGCATTCCATAAGTCGTACTTTGTACTTCATAATTTAATTAAGTTTTTGTACAAATACCCGCTTGTATTTAACAGGCATTACATCTTTAGGTGTGTGGACTACAGGTCTAAATACTTCATATTTTACTCATGAGTTTAGCTCTATTTGAATTCCACATTGGCCACTCATTTCTACGTCGATATTTTTTAGACGGTTTGTGGTTCAAATTCACCGTTATTATTTCTAGTAATGTTAAGAGCAAATATGTTGTCAACAACAATTTTATTTCTATCCTATATATGTCCTATAATATATTGAGACCTGGAAATTTCAGGTACCTATTTCTTTTCAGCAGATTCCATTTCAAGGGATAACTCTTCAAGAGTTTCCTCTTCTGGAGGTTTATTTTCAGGAGATATTATGCACAATTTTGGATAGATTACTTACCTTGTTTCCTGTTTAATGGGTATAGCCTCTTCATGGCTGTGACTTGCTTTTCTTGTGTTTTCCTTTACTGGGGAATCTTATTTTTAGTACTGACAAATCTTTCACATTTCAAGCGTGTCTTAGATCCACTTACTGCTATATCAATTAATTATCCTTCAGGGAATTCAATCCCTGCTGGGGTATTAGCAGCTGGAAAGTGAGATTTCAAATTTTCTTATTGTCAGTGAACATATGTAATATTTGGTTTGCAAAACCTTATAAACAAATAATTCTTTGAACTTACAGTTCACATTGATTTGTGTAAGGATAAAGATAAGATAGTTTTGTCGTGCTTCTGGCAACGAATTTTCTCCCCCTGATGGTAGGGAGACTATTTCAAAATTATCATGATTGAATACAATGAAATTCATATCAAAATATAATCAACCAAGTACATAAATTCAAAGCATGTAAACAGATTATCAAGATATAATCATTATTACAACAAGGAAATTAGACCAATTTGAGATATGATGTTCCTTTCTGTTGAGAATAAGAAGAGAGAGAGAGAAAAGAGAGACTGAAAGTGAGCAAAATAGCTCAGTATAATATATTCAACAATTTGATTAATACACGGAACTACCTTTATATAGGCAGAGTAGTGTATGCAGTACAAGTATATTAGGCCTAAAGCCCAGTAAGCCTACAATTAGTCTATAATATATACTAACATCCCCCCTCAAATACAAGGTGGTGATGAAGAAGCCATCTTGAGTTTGGACACAAAATCACATAAGCGTCCCGGTGGATGGGACTTGGTGAATACATCAGCAAGCTGGTCCTCAGATGAGACAGATAGTAAGTGAAGAGCATTCTGCTGAAGATAATGACGAATGAAGTGACAATCGATCTCAATGTGCTTAGTGCACTCATGAAAAACATCATTATGGGTAATGTGAATAGCACTACGATTGTCACAGTGAATAGGAGTACTAGTGGTCTGAGGAGCACCCATGTCAGCCAGGAGCCAACAAAGCCAGAAGAGTTTTGAGGTGGCATTGGCGAGAGCACGGTACTCAGCTTTAGTACTGGAACGAGCAACAACAGACTATTTCTTGCTACGCCAAGAGATAAGAGAGGAACCCAGTAAGAAGTAATAACCTATGGTAGAACGACGATCAGTAGGATCTCCAGCCCAGTCTGCATCAGCATAGGCGCGCAACTCAAGGGAAGACTGTGCCGAGAAGTGAAGACCATGAAAGAGCATTTTCTTGATGTACCAAAGAATACGAAGAACTGCAGCATAATGAGTGGAGACAGGAGCAGACATGAACTGACTAACCAGATGAACAGCATAAGCCAGGTCCGGACGGGTGACAGTAAGATAGATGAGACTGCCCACCAACTGTCGGTATAAAGTAGCATCAGAGAGAAGCTCACCATCGGTAGTATTGAGCTTAACATTAAGCTCTAAGGGAGTGGAGACAGTCTTGTTATCAGTGAGACCGGCCTTAGAGAGAAGATTAGAAGCATACTTGGCCTGAGAGAGATAGTAACCATCAGAAGAGGAGGTGACCTCAAGACCGAGAAAGTAGCTAAGAGTGCCAAGATCTTTCATCTCAAAATGTTGACTAAGAAACTTCTGTAGATCACGGATGCCTGCAGTGTCATCACCTGTAATAATCTTGTCATCAACATAAAGAAAAATGAGAGTGATACCAATAGACGTATGGCAAATGAAGAGAGCTGAATCATAGGAACTAGGGGTGAAACCCTGCTGAGCAACCACAGAACTGAACTTAGCAAACCAAGCTCGAAGAGCTTGCTTAAGACCATAGAGAGCACGGCGAAGGTGACAAACTTGATTCTGAGAATCAGTGTAGCCAGGAGGTGGCTGCATGTAGACTTCCTCAAGAAGATCATCATTGAGGAATGCATTTTTCACATCCATTTGAAACAGAGGCCAATGACGAAAAGCAGCAACAGTAAGTAAGGATTGAACAGAAGTAAGACGGGCAACAAGAGCAAAAGTCTCCTCATAATCAATGCCATATTCCTGAGTGGATCCCCTAGCAACCAGGCGAGCCTTGTAACGTTCAACGAATCTATCAGCCCGAGTCTTGATCTTATAGACCCATTTAAAACCAACTGTAGACTTGCCAGGAGGCAAAGTGGTCATGTCCCAAGTATAAGTCTTGTGAAGTGCATCAAGTTTATCAGCCATAGCTTGCTGCCAAAAAGGATTAGTGCTAACCTCACGATAGGTATGAGGCTCATGGAGAGTAACAAGGGCAAAATAACAATGATAATCAGAAAGATGAGAAGGAGGAGCCCTTACCCGGGTGGAACGACGTATATCTGTGAGAGACTTTGATGGTGCTGATGGTGCAGGATCCGAATCAGGCGAGCCAACAGCTGTGGACAAAACCAAAGATAGGACATCAGAAGAGCTAGGAGGCGGGGTGGAGTCCCTCACAGGGTCAGGGTAAAGGTCAATGGAATGATCAGTGAAAATGAGAGTCATGGAGGAAGAGATAAAGGGAAAATGTTGGCGATTAGAAAAAGTCTGATGTTCCTAAAATTTCACATAACGGGAGATACGAAGACGACGAGATATGAGATCATAGCAATGAAAACCCTTTTGAGAGATACCATAGCCAAGAAAACAACACAGTCGAGACTGTGGTTCAAGTTTGTTTCGTTCATGGGAAGGAAGAGAGACAAAACAAATACAACCGAATACTCAAAGAGAGAATAGTTTGGGAGTTCCTCATAAAGTAACTCAAAGGGAGATTTCTTGTGAGTAGTAGGTGAGGGAATGCGATTTATGGTGTAAACGGCAGTGAGAGCCGCTTCACCCCAAAAACACTCAGGGATAGAGGCAGATATGAGGAGGGTACACACAACATCAAGAATGTGACAAAATTTGCATTCAGCACGACCATTTTGTTGAGAGGTATAGGGACAAGAACAGTGGGGAAGGGTGCCATTAGAATCCAAATTGGAGAGGAAAGATTTATTATGATATTCTTGGGCATTATCTGACCGGAAGACCTTAATTGTGCGAGGAAATTGAGTTTGAATCATTTTGTGGAAAGTTTGAAAAATAGGAACAAGGTCAGAATGATGTTTTAACATGTAAATCCAAGTGAATCTAGAATAATCATCAACAAATATCACAAAATAGTGAGATCCCCCCTCAATGATAAATGGAGCAGGATCCCAAACATTAGAATGAACAAGATCAAAAGGTGTAGAAGAAAAAGAGTCACTATTATTAAATGGTAATTTTGTTTGTTTGCCAAATTGATAAGACATACAATCAAATTTATTAAAACTAATAGACCCTAAGTGACCTTGAGAAGCTAATAATTGAAGACGAGATAAAGAGGCATGACCAAGATGAGAATGCCATAAGTCTAGAGATAAGGTGGTTGTGGCAACAACAGAGGAAGAGACCATATGTGAGGGAATCTGCAAGTTTCATAGCTCAAATAAATGTCCAATCTTACGGCCTATCCCAAGCAGCTTGCCCGTAAGTGGATCCTGCACATCAACACCACGATTAGAAAAGTGGAGATCAAGACCAAATTCACAAAGTTGACCAACAAAAAGAAGATTGAGGGACAACTTCGGAACAAGATATGTATCAAGGATAGTCAAATCAGGAGAAGAGATAGTGCCTATGTAACTAATAGACATATGTGAGCTATTAGCAGTGTAAATGATAGAGGAAGGAATTAAAGGCGTCTTTTGAGAAAAATGGAAAGCATGAGGAGTCATGTGATTACAGCAAGCTGAGTCTAGGAGCCAAGATTTGTTACCTGAGGTGACTGAAAGGGCAGGGGAAGGTTTAGACATATACCAATGAAACATATTCTCAAGTTGAGAGACAGTGACCACAAGATCATCAACAGGGGCAGAACTCACAACGGCTGCTTGTGGACCATGAAAAGTACCACGGGACTGATGTTGTTTCCTTTTGTCATCATTTTTCTTGCGGTAGCACTCAGTGATGTCATGACCCGGTTTGTGACAGTACATGCAAATACGACGAGGTCGATCAGAAGAAGAAGATGGAGGACGGGGTGTAGCTAGGACAACATCTGAAGAAGACAAATGATGGTGAGGACGTTGATTTTCCTCAGAAATAAGCTCCTTGACAGCAGCATCAAGTGAAGGAAGAGGAGAGTGACTAAGCAGAGCAGCTCGAGTAGGTTCAAAGTCCTCATGGAGACCCATCATAAACTGTGTGAAGCGACGACGATCTTTGTACTTGGCAAAAAGATCGATGTCTTCAGCATATCGGAGTGGTGGATCAGCAGCAGCTAGTTGTTCCCACATAGAAGCATTTTGTGAGTAATAATCAGAAATAGACTGACCTGATTCTTGGTGCATTTGATAGAGCTTGACTTCAATATGAAATTCCAAGGCAAAGTCATAAGTGCTGTTGTATTGAGTGGCCAATAAAGACCAGGCCGCTTGACCTGTTTCCAATCGAGGAAGGAGACTGCTAATGGCAGGCACAGAGGTGTTAATGAACCAGGAAAGGATCCGGCATTGGATGCTTTCCCATTCCTCAAGACGTGCCTCAAAATCATCAACCTGGACGACTGCGTCAGCTATAGAGTCACCATCAGAATATCGGAATCTGTGACAAACCCAGGCATTAGTTTTGGAATGTCACCAGTAACATAACGCCAAAGTCGGTGCCCTTTGAGAAAAACAATCATGTTTTGAGACCAAGCATGATAAGAAACGGGACCATCAAGAATAACAGTAATGGGATGTGTAATTTCATGACCTGAAGTAGAACCCATACCTGGAAGAGCCGGATGAGAAAACGGATTTCAAAAATGGAATCTATGCGAAAAACTGTGAATGACATTTTTTTTTTTTTTTTTTTTTTTTTTTTCTGTCCGGTCAACAGCGGCGGTGGCAGTCAATGGCAGCGGCGACAGCAACAGTCAACGCTGACGTGGCGCTGACACACTAGGGCTGACGTCACTGTGATGGCGTCACTAGGGCTGACGTGGCACGGCAGGTGAGAGAGAATGCGTGTGAGGCGCGTGAGGGCGCGTGGCGGCGCTAGTCAGCGCGTGGGAGTGCGTGTGCACATGGCTGGAGAACCTGAGACTTCTGGCGGTGCATGGGGGCACGTGCGAGGCTGGGTCCGGCCGATTTTGGTGGCAATGGACAGATCTTGATGAGATCTATCCAATGGAGCTATGCTTGAGTCAAACAGCAACTTAGAGATAAGGATTCTGAGGAAGGCAGAAACGGCGAGAGGGTTTGCGATCTCGGGGAAGAGACTGTGAACCCATAGCAGCGGAGGAACACTAGATTTTGCCTAGTGAAGGCCATAAGAAAGTGGCTCTGATACCATGTTGAGAATAAGAAGAGAGAGAGAGAAAAGAGAGACTGAAAGTGAGCAAAATAACTCAGTATAATATATTCAGCAATTAGGTTAATATACGAAATTACCTTTATATAGGCAGAGTAGTGTGTGCAGTACAAGTATATTGGGCCTAAAACCCAGTAAGCCTACAATAAGTCTATAATATGTACTAACACTTTCCATGTTCCTGAAGTGTAGATTTATTAAGCAATCAGGAAAGGATATGAGAAGCAAGGGAAGGATGTTGGTGAAACCAACATATTTTGTATGCTTATTGTCCTTTGTCATACAAAGTCGCAGGAGTATTAAGAGTGTATGCCAGAGATCTTTCCAGCAATTTGGAGGATGCGAAAAATACTTCATCTGAGAAGCATGATCAAAGATAATCTTGCTTTGTAGGAATTTAATAAAAAATAATCTTGCTTCTATTTGATAAAATTAATTTTTTTATTTTTTATTTTATGAATCTGTTTATGATGCTGCATTTTTATTTTTATTTTTAGAGTATAATTAGAGGAATTGATGAGAGAATAAGATCTGAGATGAGTGATATGTAATGGAGAAGAGAAGCGAATTTATAGGATGGATACGAGGTGAAAGAATGGTGCAGAAAGCACCACATGTCTGGCTTTTCCTATCGCTTACGCTAGAGACACCGATGATTCCGGAAGTTTGAAAAATGATAGATGCCATTTTCAAAAAAATGATCCTGTTGACACATTGAGTCCCGAGACAGAGACCTAAGCCATATACATCGAATCTCAAATTTCAACAAACGTTGAAATTTGAGGAAAAAGTGTTTCGAGAATCGAATGACAAATGATGTAACACTATTCCTATATTAAATACACTCTCACTGTCCATCAGAATTCAAGAAACAGGATGACAGATAATTGCATGGACAGTTCTTGTTTCATTCAAAAATCTGAAGTTTATTTATCACACTCTGTTTTACGATGAACTTCATTCATCACTTTTAGAAATTCTAAGATGGCTTCCTTTTCTTCCCAAAACAAAAATTATGCATTTAATCTAAATATTGTGCCAAATGCACAGCCAGAGGTCTGGCGTCCATACTTCCTATCCCCAAATGGCCTTGTAACGATAAGAGATTCTATGATGCTGAGTGGTATGACTGTAATTGCAGTAGCTGTGGGCCTCCTCACTCCAGAGGATGGAAGAGTATTGTTTGGGAGGACTGATCTTCAAACCATTAATGACTCTATGGCACTCACTATTTAGTGTGTTGCCTCTGTTTCTAACATGGGATGACTTATTCATGTTAGAAATCATGAAATTCGAGCGCTTCGCTCCCAAGTTATCATTCAACAAAGGTTGCTAAAAAACAACAAGAAAAAACTAGGGGAGCTGAAGAAAGAAAAGAAAGAGCTAAAAAAGCTCGTGGATTCTTATGCAAACGACTTGGTAGATTGGTCTGCAGAACAAGAGAGGATCACAACCGAGCTTCAAAAGAAGTACCAGAGGCTTCTGGTTGAGGTGGAAGGATTGGTTTCTCGTCCAAAACCTTAAAAATGCAGTGGCCTCTTTATAAAAAAATGTTTGTTAATGATGGGCTTATTTTATCTTTCATGCATGGACATACATACAAACATATAATTAGGCATACAACCTAGAGTTAAAAATTAAATGGGTAAACATAAAATCTTTCCCAAGAAAACTAATTTAATTGGATGTCTTTACACATACCGAGTTCTATAGGAGTGATCCTCTTGGAGAAGTTTCATGAGTATGTCAGCCCATTGATGTACTAAACAAATTCAAGTATAACATATCCATTTTATGTACATGTTCTTTAAGAAGATGGTATTAAATCTCAATATATGTAGTTTAATGAGATGCTTTTAAACATGACAAAATTTAATAATATGATGAAGAATAATATGTTTATCGGTATGGATATTCAACCAACAATCAAATTATTAATTATCCATTTGTATCTTAGAAGAAATCAGATGAGTAACATCCACTTTATTTAGGATATCAAAATAACTCATGTGATCTTCTGTGATCTTTTGGATCAACAAAATTTATTGTCAATAATTCCACTTCAGGTGATAAGGTGTAATATTCATTTTTAGAAGAATATTTGAGTACATCCTTTTTGATATTATTCATACCACTTCTATGCATGACCATGACCATTATTTCTTCTTTAATTATCAAATTCACTTCAGGGAATTTACAATATAAACTAAAAGCTGAAGCTGAGAGAAAAATTTTAGGCTTCCCCAAATACCGTCACGTCAGATTTGTTACTCTCACACACTTCCACCTTCCCCTTTCCTCTATTTAATTATCTCTCACACTTTTATTCAAAAATAAATTCTCTCTCTCATGGCTGTTCCTCTACCTCTCACCTCTTGAACTCTCTGATCTTTTCATCTCCTCAATTAATTACCTCAGCTTTTCATCTATCTCTCTCTCTCTCACCTCTTGAACTCTCTGACCTCTTCATCTCCTCAATAAATTACCTCACCTTTTCATCTACCTCTTTTTCACTCTCACTTCTTGAACTCTCTGACCTCTTCATCTCCCCAATTAATTGCACTCCCAATTTCTTATTTAAATCCTATATTGAGATTTTTTTTTAGCCTCCATGTGGTCCCTATAGTTCTATTGTTGTTAAAGTCTCAAAGGTGTGTTCTTTCCCCATTGGTTTCTGATTGGCTTTGCCAGATTTCATGCTTTTATTTATTTATTTATTTGGTTTTTCTGCTCTGCTCAATATTTTTATTTTTTATTTTTGGCTTTTGGTGTTCTTTGTTCCATTGGTTTTATAATTTTGTAGTTCCTAAGCTTTTCTCAAGCAATGTTCTAATTGTTGTCTTAACTTTATTTGTTTTTCTGTTTATATTGAGGTTGTACAACATTAGATTAATTAGATTAGACATATTTCTCATGCATCGCATGAGTTTGCAACTAATTCTCATTAATAGTGATGTAACGTTAGTTAAAGTTAAAACATTTGAAGCCAACCATATAGTTGCACCTTAAGATCCATCCACCTTCTGGGAAATATCTTGCATCCACTCTCTCCTAGTGTCAGCCTGAACAAAGTCTGCGTTTGTGCATCACAACTTGTCGCAATCCAATTATTGCATTCAAACAAAAGGGGTGGGAACCGAATGTGTGCACGACAACTAGCTCGAGACTGGAATCTAAGGAATACAATTTCCACAATCCAAGCTGTGGTTCTGGATGCATAACCATAAAAGATATTCTAACTTTTACCTATCATGAATTAGTCTAATTTGGACCACAGCAATCTCATTATCAAAGCCATAGGACAAAGTCAACAACGACACCAAAAAAATTCATAGTTATCCATCCATTGTCTTGTATTATTTAAAAGTGAAGTTTTGTCTCATTCTTTTATGTATAAATAAAATATCCTTAAATAATATTATAAAAAGGTTTATAGTAAACAATGGTCATTTTTTTTATAGCCCACAAAAAAAAAAAAAAGCCCTAAGGTGTAGGGCCGGCCCTGCTAACAACTTCTTAATTTATATTATAATGTAAAACTGAAGCTTTTTGACTTTTGGTTGACTTCATCATGTTGCACCACATAAGCTTTTGAAATCTCATAATTTTACACCTCATTATTTTAATATATATTTTCTAATTGAATTTTAATTTTATACTATTATTAAACTTTCCATTAGAATTTTGACACATTATATTTTCTTTAATATAAGAATATATTATTCCATATATAAAACACAA